>SEYY01018469.1:267500-297500 GCA_009176605.1 Armadillidium nasatum | reverse complement strand
TAAAGTTTACGCAAATGGGCTTTTTACATGTAAATGCATACCGGCCCAACGCCATCTGACGGATTTTTATTCAACTATACGATATGCCGGTTCGACATAAAAATAGACGGGAAAAAAAGGAATCTTTTGACACCAAAAACTCAAAAACTCAATTTTTGCAGATATGCCGGTTTGATTTCACAGCGACGATATAATATATATATATATATATATATATATATATATATATATATATATTATATATATATATATATATATATATATATATATATATATATATATATATATATATATATATATATATATATATATATATATATATATATATATATATATATATATATATATATATATATATATATATATATATATATATATATATATATATATATATATATATATATATATATATATATATATATATATGGCTCAACCTTTTTTTGTTTTCATTACAATTCATTCAAACATTCAAGCTAGAGATAATATTTAACGGGTATTAAAAAATATTCTATCACTCATGGTAATTGTCAATTAGCTCGGAATCGATGCATACTGATATTTCTGAAGTACTAAGAGTACTCTGAATAAACAATAAGTACACCAACCTGCTTGGTTTTCCAAATGAAAAAAAATTCTTTTATTCTTAGCAAAAGTATTTGCAACAATATCTGCAAGTTTGCCTCTCCAACTCTTTTTCTCTTTTCTGGATATGTAACTATTACTCCTTCCGAAAGAGCTAATCTTTTTGGGTTAAATAACCTTATACTATGCCATAGTTATAAGGTTAATTAACCTTATACTATGCCATAACCTTTTCAAATGTTCCTAAATGACTGCATCCTATGAATCCAATCATATGCATTCAGGTAAATACATGAAACATTTGCAATGAAGAAGAAGATGTGGACTATCAGGATCATCCAGGTTTGAATTATTTGAAAAGTCTGCCCAAAAAGATTAGCTCTTTCGGAAGGAGTAATAGTTACATATCCAAAAAGAGAAAAAGAGAGTAGGAGAGGCAAACTTGCAGATATTCATCTCCGTTCTTTATGAGAGTATGTTTCTAGGTTTGCGTAGATTCTTTTCGCCTTGATATAAAAAATACTCTTCATTAGTGTTGTAGTGTTAGCAACTCCATTGTCCAGCTAGTCTCGTATGGGAGTATCCGTTCTGAACTTTATAAATATCGTCCGATAGTTCTCATTCTTATTCTAAGATCTTGAATCAATATTAATTTCTCAGATCACAAAGAACCTCGGTCAAATCTTTTCCACCTTCAATATGAATTCTTGTGTTTAAAATCAATTGGTAATATCCTTAATATCTTACCAACGTATAGTTTTCTACCTTTAGGAGTAATGTAGAGTGTTTTATGGTTTTATGTGGTGACGATTGACATACTCAAGAAACCTGGCAATGTGTGACATAAGTCATTGCCCTCTAAGCTCTTCATTGGTGTTTCCTCCTCCATCTTGTTTTTTTTCAGTCTCATCTTGTTTTAAAATTCGTTAGATATCGACAGTTGTCGATAGGGAGACTTCTTCCTTCCATGTTAATAATAGTGTTACTCATTGTTCTTACTGATCTTCTCCCCTATCCCTACCTTTAACTTCACTTACCTTTTAAGCTTCTCTTACAATTTAATTTATAATTATGACGGTAATCTGTCTCTCCTTTCTTCTACATATTTTAAAATCTACTTCCCTTTTGTATCTAGAATTGTCACTGGACATCAACCTCCCGATTCCATCCTTGCTGATCTGGGTATAATCTCAATGGGCAGAAATGACTCAGCCTTAATAACTTCGACTCTTTAAAAATTTTACAAATCTCCCTCTCACAAATCAACCATACAATTCTTTTTTTTCATCTCTTTCGAAAATTCTTGTCTATCATGTTAATAAGATGAACATCTTTGGTCTCGACATAAACAAAAAATTGTCTTGGAAACCTCATAACAAACGTTGCTAAGGTTGGCTCAGGAATGATGGGAATTCTATTCAGGTTATGAGAAATTTCTCCTATACACAGTTGCTTCACACACACACGCACACACGCGCGCGCTATATATATATATATATATATATATATATATATATATATATATATATATATATATATATATATATATATATATATATATATATATATATATATATATATATATATATATATATATATATATATATATATATATATATATATATATATATATAATTTCTGGCGATGGTGGTGGCAAAATTGGGGCAGAGGGATATATGTGCTTATAGATCAGTATATATATATATATATATATATATATATATATATATATATATATATATATATATATATATATATATATATATATATATATATATATATATATATATATATATATATATATATATATATATATATATATATATATATATATATATATATATATATATATATATATATATATATATATATATATATATATATATATATATATATATATATATATATATATATATATATATATATATATATATATATATATATATATATATATATATATATATATATATATATAAAGTAGTATTACATAACAATGAAACATTTAATATTAAATTGCAAATCCCCAACTGCTACACAGTACTAAAAGCTGCACGCATCAAAGTTAAAAAAATTTTTTGACTGCTATGCGTACATAACAATTACTCAACATGCAAGTTCCTAAACGCACATACAGGTATGTGTAAGTATTTTATCACCCACGTGTATTCTAAATTCAAGGTTCAATTCTATTGATTAATTCTAAGGTAGTTCAATGAGACCATTTTTGTTGTCGTGGTGTCGGGAATATTTGGAATGGGAATCAGGAATGAGGAATTTAGAGGGAAAATTTTGTTGGGAATTTTCAATCTGCCTTACTGTATATATATATATATATATATATATATATATATATATTATATATATATATATATATATATATATATATATATATATATATATATATATATATATATATATATTGCTGGTGAAACAAGATATGCCACCTCTGGGTTCGAACCCCTGTATGTTGCAACCAAGAATTTAACTTACCCAACGCCATGACGTATTCCAGTTATCTTGAACTTATTCATGTGCAGAATATGCCTTGGCTTTGAGGATAGCTCAACGGTAAAGGGCCGGATACGTTAATTCTCAGTTGCAACATACAAGGGTTCGACTCCAGAGGTGGCAAATCTCCTTTTTCTTCCCGAGAGTGGTTTATATTTACTGATCGTTAGAGGTTGTCGCATTCTCAAAATAAAGCATTCGAAAAACGAGAGAAAGACAGGAAGAAAAGTACATGAGATAAAGTCATAAAGATAAGTGTCTTCCGGAATAAAGTTAATATATTTAAATGTAACTACACCCCCACACACTATCTCTCTCTGTCTTCCTAACAAATACATACACACATACACACTATATATATATATATATATATATATATATATATATATATATATATATATATATATATATATATATATATATATATATATATATATATATATATATATATATATATATATATATATATATATATATATATATATATATATTATTTCACCTCCGGTAGGCAAAGGCCATAGGCCTAATAAATTTCCACCACAGTTAGGGATAAAGTCGGAAATCTGGTCAATTAAAGGCCGACATGTTCCGATACACGGTGTTTGAAAGTGTGTAAGTCATAGGAAGTTGGGAAAATAGATAAAGGGAGTGAGTTCCAGACTTTACCACTAGAGTACATGTGAGATTGATCATAGCTCTTAAGTCTGGGGCCAGAGAGTTGAACAGAGAAAGGATGAGACTTTGTAAAAACGCGTGTCACACGAGCCCTTCTCAATGGAAGAGGTATACGACTGGAGAGTTCAGAAAGAATGTGTCCATTATGATAGCGATGGTAAATAGAGATTGACGCAACAACTCGAGGAGCAAAAAAGAGATTGGAGAGAATTAGTGAGAGCTGAGGGGTTTATAAGACGAAATGCTCTAGACTCCACCTTTTCAAGGAGAGATGTACGAGTTGATCCCCCCAAGGTGTGTGATGCGTTATCCATGCAGGGACAAACAACATCTATATAAAAAGCAAGCAACTGGTGTGGAGTGAAAAAATTCTGAAGGTGCCTCAGAACACCTAACACACACACACACACACACACACACACACACACATATATATATATATATATATATATATATATATATATATATATATATATATATATATATATATATATATATATATATATATATATATATATATATATATATATATATATATTGAAATAGCCCTCTCTCTCTCTCTCTCTTTCTCCTAATTAACAGCAAATAAAACCATTCACTTTTCTATGTTGATATTAAACAGTGTTACAAACTTCATATTTGAATTTGAAGAACAAAAAAAAAAAGATCTCATTTTGTTTTATGATTATTATTATTACTGTTATTAGTAGTAGTAGTAGAATTGTATTATTATTATTTTTGTTGTTTCTATTATTTATTGGTACCATTATTTATTCATTGTAGCATTTCATAAAAATTGTATGTCAATTTACAATGAAAATTCAATAAAAATAATTCGTTTTGTTATTAATAAATAGCCCGCTATTTTCACCTGCCTACAATATTCACAGATAGACTTAGGCAAGGAAAATCCAGCCACAGCCTAACTGGAAAATGAAAGCCTTTTTCACTCATGACCTTCGCAATTTCTTTGAGAAAATATACTTATAAATTCTTATCGAACTCGTCAGGTTTAGGGGGAAAAAGAATTTTAAGGGGTTTAATTCTAGGGGAAATGTATGCCCTAATTCTTCTTCTGACTCTTCTCCCCCCCCCCCTAACTGTTTTTAGATTAGGGAGAAGTAGTCTGGCAAAACATGAAATTTTACATCCATAGAATTTTTCATTCAGATTCAGTCACGATGATCAAGTGATAGGGAAAGGTTGTGTTTTTAGTTCTTATTTTAGTGATAAGAGACGCTTAATATTGATAGCCACCCATTAGTCTTAAATTCTTCTTGGATAGTGTAAGTAGCTTTACGAATAAATGGTTTTATTTACTTTTAATATTTTTAATGATAGCGCCATCATATAGGCTTATACTAGTCAAATTAATATCTAAAGAAAAAAAAAAGGCCTCGTAGTGATGTAAATTAGTATCCTCATTTAGGCACGGATTTTATTTAAATATATACACAATGATATATATATACCACCAATATCTGTAGATGCAGAAGTCTTTCAGTGCATCATTGCAATTACGGTTTTAAAAAATTGGGTTGTAAGTTGTAACATACTAAGTATATAGACAATAGTTGTAACAATGTGTGTATCTTCGAACTCATTTTACTGTTACTTAATAAATGAAATTTATTAATTTTTTTTACTAGGTTTATAAAATTACTGAAAGCGAATTTAATTTAAATTAAAATTTTTATTAATTTATAATGTATATATATCTATAAGTTTTAAAACATAAAAAAAATACCTCTTTAACAGTTTATTGTACTTTTAATTTATTTTATTACTAGTTTTTCTAATTTTTTTTTTTTATCCATGATTTGACCTTTGACCTAAAAAGGTAACTCGTAGTGACGACCTCGTCCTCCAAAGTAACTACATAACTTCTTCAGATGCTTCTAATACATCGTTACTAAGTCGAGTCTTCAAAAGAGTCTTAGTTTATACTTTGTTTATACTTAACTCTATTCATATAAAATTTAATCAATATTTGCAATGTCATTTATGTATTTTGTCAATATAATAGTCGAAATGTCGCTAAAATTTATTTTGCTTGATTTAAAATTTAAATTCTTTTTGAAGTAAACTTTTTTTTTTTCTTTCTTTTTAACATCAGCAGAATTTTAGGATATTTGGATGCTGTGTTGATATTTCATTTTTAGAATTTTTGGAACACTCCACAAGTAGCTAGTGCGATATATATATATATATATATATATATATATATATATATATATATATATATATATATATATATATATATATATATATATATATATATATATATATATATATATATATATATATATATATATATATATATATATATATATATATATATATATATATATATATATGGTAAAGGTGGAGATTGTTTCTGAGTTTCGATTGTTAAAAAATATCGAAAATCGAAAATATTGGAGAAGCCTATCGTAAATAAGAGAGTTGTCAGAGGTACGAGGTCTATTACTAGACATACACACAATTATTATTACTTACTTTTCTAGCAGAACCTAATTCGACTTATCATAACCTGAACTACCGAAATTGCCGTAAAAAGAGGCCTAACCTACACAAGAATTTGCCGTAAAAGAGACCTAACGTACACAAGAACGTTTGCACGACATAGTAGCCTAGGGCTATAGGTATGAAAATATCGATTAAAATTTCGACATAAAAAAATATCGATATAAAAAATATCGAAACTCAGAAACAATCTCCACCTAAGCCTATATATATATATATATATATATATATATATATATATATATATATATATATATATATATATATATATATATATATATATATATGGTAAAGGTGGAGATTGTTTCTGAGTTTCGATTGTTAAAAAATATCGAAAATCGAAAATATCGGAGAAGCCTATCGTAAACAAGAGAGTTGTCAGAGGTACGAGGTACTATTACTAGACATAGACACAATTATTATTACTTACTTTTCTAGCAGAACCTAATTCGACTTATCATAACCTGAACTACCGAAATTGCCGTAAAAAGAGGCCTAACCTACACAAGAATTTGCCGTAAAAGAGACCTAACGTACACAAGAACGTTTGCACGACATAGTAGCCTAGGGCTAATTATAGGCAGGAAAATATCGATTATAAAAAAATATCGACATAAAAAAATATCGATATAAAAAATATCGAAACTCAGAAACAATCTCCACCTAAGCCTATATATATATATATATATTATATATATTATATATATATATATATATATATATATATATATATATATATATATATATAGGCTTAGGTGGAGATTGTTTCTGAGTTTCGATATTTTTTTGTCGATATTTTATTTTAATCGATACTTTCCTGCCTATAACTTTTTTTTATAACTCAGTTTCGTTTCATAGCTCAGTTTCCTTTCTTTCACTGTCATTGTAGTGCGTTCTTGTTACGTTCTTCTGTACGTTACGCCTCTTTATATTCTCTTTTTACGGCAACTTCGGTAGTTCAGGTTATGATAAGTCGAATTAGGTTCTGCTAGAAAAGTAAGTAATAATAATCTTTATATTCTCTTTTTACGGCAACTTCGGTAGTTCAGGTTATGATAAGTCGAATTAGGTTCTGCTAGAAAAGTAAGTAATAATAATTGTGTGTATGTCTAGTAATAGTAGAACCTCTGGCAACTCTCTTGTTTACGATAGGCTTCTCCGATATTTTCGATTTTCGATATTTTTTAACAATCGAAACTCAGAAACAATCTCCACCTTTACCTAAATATATATATATATATATATATATATATATATATATATATATATATATATATATATATAATATATATATATATATATATATAATATATATATATATATATATATATATATATGGTAAAGGTTAAGAAGCTTTCTGACCTTCTATATTTGGAAAAATATCAATATTCGAAAATATCAATATATCGAAACCGATATGCCAATTCAAATTTTTTGATGTTATTATTATTTAGTTTTTCATTTCATGTATGCCTATTATTTCTAATTATTTTTATAATTATCGGCTTAGGTGTAGATTGTTTCTAAAAATAATTAGAATAATAGGCATACATGAAATGAAAACTAAATAATAATAACATATCAAAAAATTTGAATTGGCATATATCGGTTTCGATATATCGATATTTTCGAATATTCGATATTTTCCAAATATAGAAGGTCAGAAAGCTTCTTAACCTTTATATATATATATATATATATATATATATATATATATATATATATATATATATATATATATATATATATATTATATATATATATATATATATATATATTTAGGTAAGGGGGAGATTGTTTCTGAGTTTCGATTGTTAAAAAATATCGAAAATCGAAAATATCGGAGAAGCCTATCGTAAACAAGAGAGTTGCCAGAGGTACTATTACTAGACATACACACAATTATTATTACTTACTTTTCTAGCAGAACCTAATTCGACTTATCATAACCTGAACTACCGAAGTTGCCGTAAAAAGAGAATATAAAGATTATTATTACTTACTTTTCTAGCAGAACCTAATTCGACTTATCATAACCTGAACTACCGAAGTTGCCGTAAAAAGAGAATATAAAGAGGCGTAACGTACAGAAGAACGTAACAAGAACGCACTACAATGACAGTGAAAGAAAGGAAACTGAGCTATGAAACGAAACTGAGTTATAAAAAAAGTTATAGGCAGGAAAGTATCGATTAAAATAAAATATCGACAAAAAAATATCGAAACTCAGAAACAATCTACACCTAAGCGATAATTTTGAGTTTCGATATTTTTATATCGATATTTTTTATTTTAATCAACTTTGCCTACCTAACGAGTTTCAGTTACTTGACTGTTCAAGATATTTGTAATTTGTTCTTTTCAGTTCAGATACCTTAAATTTAAGTTGTTATAAACTATAAGTACATTAAATTATTATTATTTAGGTTAAATTACGGCATCTTCGGTAGTTCAGGTTATCATAAGTCGAATTAGGTTCTGCTAGAAAAGTAAGTAATAATTGTGTGTATGTCTAATGTAATAGTACCTCTGACAACTTTCTTTACGTTAGGCTTCTCGATATTTTCGGATATTTTTTAACAATCGAAACTCAGAAACAATCTACACCCTTACCATAATTATCATTATTTAGTTTTCTAGCGTACTTAGTTCGACTTATCATAACCTGAACTACCGAAGTTGCCGTAAATAGAGGCCTAACCTATACAAGAACTTGCCGCGATATTAAAACCGAAATTTCAAAATATCGATATAAAAAATATCGATATATAAGGTCAGAAAGCTTCTAAACCTAAGCATATATTAATATATATATATATATATATATATATATATATATATATATATATATATATATATATATATATATATATATTATATATATATATATTATATATAGGCTTAGGTGAGATTGTTTCTGAGTTTCGATAATTTTTATATCGATATTTTTTATGTCGATATTTATTTTAATCGATATTTTTCCTGCCTATATTAGCCCTAGGCTACTATGTCGTGCAAATTCTTGTGTACGTTAGGTCTCTTTTACGGCAAATTCTTGTGTAGGTTAGGCCTCTTTTTACGGCAATTTCGGTAGTTCAGGTTATGATAAGTCGAATTAGGTTCTGCTAGAAAAGTAAGTAATAATAATTGTGTCTATGTCTAGTAATAGTACCTCGTACCTCTGACAACTCTCTTGTTTACGATAGGCTTCTCCGATATTTTCGATTTTCGAAATTTTTAACAATCGAAACTCGAAACAATCTCCACCTTTACCATATATATATATATATTATATATTTATATATATATATATATATATATATATATATATATATATATATATATATATATATTATATATATATATATATATATATATATATATATATATCAACTGTGGTGTTCCTCAGGTTCTGTTTTTATCTCCAACTTATTCTTACTTTCATCAACGATCTTCTCCACTGCACTTCTAACTCTTTCACTCTTATGCTGATGATTCAACTCTGCATTCTTCTACTCATTTCAAATGCTCCCTCTTTTGCTTCTAGACTTGCTTCTCGTCTTCAACTTTCCGATTCTATTCTTGCCGATCTGGATGGAATTTCCCGGTGGGGACATAGCAACCTTGTGAAATTCAACTCTTTAAAAACTCAACTTCTTTACATCTCCCTCTCAAAAAACCTCCTAACTTTCCCTATCTCTTCTGATGGCTCTCCCGTCTCACCTGTAAATAACATTAACATTCTTGGTCTAACATAAAAAACAAACTGTCTTGGAACCACATATCACAATGGTTGCTAAAGCTGCCTCTAAGAAGCTGGGAGTTCTGTTCAGGTTGCGAGAGTTTTTTCTTCTGAGCAGTTACTCCAAATATATAAGGGTCTTATTCGCCCTTGTATGGAGTACTGTTCTCACATTTGGGGGGCTCTGGCTCCTCCTCTCTTCTGGATAGGGTTGAGTCAAAAGCTATGAGATTAATAAACTGTCCCCTACTTTCAAACTCTCTTGACCCTTTGTCCCTGCGACGTGACGTTGGCGCGCTATCTCTTTTCTACAGGTACTAAATGGCAGGTGCTCGAGGGAATTGGCCTCTCGCATTCCTCCACCGTTGCGTCGTCCTCGTTGCACGAGGGGTGCCCTGCTTTCGCACCAATTTTGTGTGGACGTAGGAATTCCAGGCTAGCCCGTTGTGTACCTCCTTCTTTCCAGCCACCTCTATTCTGTGGAATTCTCTACCATCTATCTTTTCCAACTGTATTTAATCTTTCACTCTTTAATCTTCCGTCTGCGCCCACCTGAGGGCTGTGCGTTAGGTGTTTGTGTTTTACTGTTTTGTTTTGTGTGTGTGTGCCCCCTCCAAAAGGGCTCTGCCCGGAGTGGTGGCGTTTGTAAAATATATATATATATATATATATATATATATAATATAATATATATAATATTATATATATATATATATATATAGGCTTAGGTGTAGATTGTTTCTGACCTTCAATATTTTTTATCGATATTTTATGTCGATATTTATTTTAATCGATATTTTATAACTAACGAGTTTGTTACCTTTGACTGTTCAAGATATGTGTAATTTGTTCTTTTCAGTTCAGATACCTTAAATTTAGGTTATGTTATAAACTATAAGTACATTAAAATTATTATTATATTTAGGTTAAATTACGGCATCTTCGGTAGTTCAGGTTATGATAAGTTGAATTAGGTTCTGCTAGAAAAGTAAGTAATAATAATTGTGTATGTCTAGTGTAATAGTACCTCTGGCAACGTTCTTGTTTACGTTAGGCTTCTCCGATATTTTCGATTATCATATTTTCTGACAATCGAAAGTCAGAAACAATCTACACCTTACCATATATATATATATATATATATATATATATATATATATATATATATATATATATATATATATATATATATATATATATAATATATATATTATATAATATATATATATATGGGTCCCGCACCATCAAAAAAATTTTTCGTCTATGGAATCATCCAAAACTGTACCTCAGTTTCGAATCCTTGTATTAGTGCAGATTGGGTACATACGGATATGTTTTGTAAAACTGGCCCCTAACCTAACGTAACCTAATCTACCATAAATTGACCTAACAAAACCTAACTAAATTAGGTTCGTTTACTTTAGGTGTCAGATTTCAGCTGGAGAAGAAAAGCTAAAAAATTGAGGGTAAAATAAAAATCATTTTGGGGAAAACGTGTTAATAAGTCCAATATTATTGAAGCGTAAAAAAAAAAAAAAAAAAAAAAAAAAAAATATTATATATATATATATATATTATATATATATATATATATATATATATATATATATATATTTATATATATATATATATATATATATATATATATATTATATATATATATATATATATATATATATATATTCAGGCCTGTTCCGAAGAGGGTGACCTCTCTCAACCCTCCAACTACGTCCTATTTCTTTTGACCTCCGTTCTCTCTAAAGTTTTCGAATCTATCCTTAACAGGAAGATTTGGAAACAACTCAATTCTTCTAATCTTATCTCAGATCGCCAGTATGGCTTTCGTAAGAAACGCTCTACGGGTGATCTCTTTCCCTTCTCTCTGACTCTTGGTCCTCCTGAGAAACTGAGTTTTTGAGGTATTGAAAACAATCATGTTTTCTCTGCCCCAATTTGAAATAGGTGAAAGATCAGAGGTCAGTTGCGCCAAGGCTACCTACCCTCCTTGCGTCTATTAACTCCTGTTGGGAGGGACGTCTTTCAAACTGAAATAAGTAATGCAGGGTGGTGTCATTAGCATAATAGTGGATAAGAGATGAAGTAATAGAGAGAAGGTCTTTAATGAAAGTTGAAAAAACATTGGAGGAAGAAAGGAAGAAAAAGTGGCCGTCAACAACAGCTGCTATAGAACGACCGGAAAGCAAATCAGAGAAGGATAGATACCGAAAGAGAGAGAGTTTAGAAATCAAAGCTTTGTGCCAGACTCTATCGAAAGCTTTCGATATGTCCAACGCCACAGCAAAAGATTTACCGAAATGCCAAAGAGCTGAGGATTAAGAGTCAGAGAAAAAGGAAAGAACATCAGTAGAGCGTTCCTTACGAAAATCATACTGGCGATCAGAGATAAGATTGAAATAATCATATATACTCGTATATATATGATACAATTATTTTGTATAATTACTTTACCAGTTTAATTAAACATAACATGTTCAATAGGACAGAAAAAAATAATTAAAAACTATCCACAATTTTTTATTTTACTGGAAAAAAAAATTGTGAAAAACTTAAGATTTTCAAAAATGAACATCTATTTTAAAAATTTTCCATACTTAATAATACATTTTAATTTCTTTTTTAAATTTAAAATATCCGAATTAGAGGGGATCTAAAAAAAAGTTGTCGTACTATCCCATGGCTATTTAAAAAAAAAAAAAAAAAAAAAAAAAAAAAAAAATGGGAAAGCAATTTTTTTTTGGTGTCAACATTCACTACCTAATTTAGCTGTCCCTACCTAATAACCCCACTCGAAGCTACAGACTATTTAATTTATGTAAAAGGGAACGATGAGGGGGGACTGGGGGCATGTAAGTTACCTGTTTCGAAATGTTAGTAAACAATACGAGCAGCTTCCCTCCGTCCCTCCTACTCCCCCTCCCTCGTTCCCGGCAATGAACTTACTTTTATAATGGCAAAAATATGGGAAGCAATAATATTATATATATATATATATATATATATATATATATATATATATATATATATATATAATATATATATATATATATATATATATATATATATATATATATATAATATATATATTGTAATAGTAATGTCCAATTTGGTAGCTCATTGATTCCACTAATTTTGCAACTGTAATAAATAGATAAGTACTGGGTTTGGAGCTCTGTTCTTTTCAGCATTAGATTCGCTTTTTTATTGTTCTATTAAAATGATTTAATGAGAGTTCCGAGAAATTTAACTTTTGCGTTCGAAAATTGGTCCTTAAATGTGTTTGTGTGTGTAAGTGCGTACGCGAATGTGTGTTTGTGCTTTATATGCCTACTAGTCATTTCCCCTAAACACTACGGGAAGGTGTGAGCCCCAGAAAGGATGAATCATTCTGCCAATTATCACAAAGGAATTTTCTGCAGACTATTCTACTATTCTTCACTCCACATATACATTGGTTACAAAGGTTGGTGGTTAGGTCTTCAACTTTTGAATAGTTACTACACCCTACCACTAGAAAAAACAATATATATATATATATATATATATATATATATATATATATATATATATATATATATATATATATATATATATATATATATATATATTTGAAAATAAGTCTTGAACATAAGTCTTCCAACATTAATAAGTCGCTAAATTTTAGTCATAAAAAATGGTATATTCGTTTTTTTGCAATATTTTTTATCATTAAAATTAAGCTCAAAAAGGAGCATATATATATATATATATATAGTATATATATATATATATATATATATATATATATATATATATATATATATATATATATATATATATATATATATATATATATATATATATATATATATATATATATATATATATATAATATATATATATATATATATATATATATATATATATATATATATATATATATATATATATATATATATATATATATATATATATATATATATATATATATATATTATGCTCCTATTTGAGCATAATTTTAATGATTAAAAAAATATTGCAAAAAAACGAATATACCATTTTTATGACAATATAATTTAGCGACTTTTATTAATGATATATAATACTTATATTATATATACTATATATATATATATATATATATATATATATATATATATATATATATATATATATATATATATATATATATATATATATATATATATATATATATATATAGTGCCTTTTTGGATTTTTTTTTTATTGAGAGGAGCTGAATAATGACTACATTCTATGTATAGGCCTAATTTATTTTATTGGCAATTGTGTTAGATTTAGGTTCTTGGAGTCAAAATTATTTCCTGCCTATTTATAGGAATTTTTTTTTTTTTTTTTTTACATAAAAAATTAATAGTAAAAAGCTGGTTTTAAATTGTAGAAGTTCGAAATATAGATACTGATGGTTAAGTGGGAATTTTGCCAAATGGATTAAATGTCTCCACAGCTGTCCAGCTAATTTTAATTCAATCGATGGATATTTAATACTTATGATGAGCTTGCTTGCTCAATTTATCTGACTCCATGGGAACAAAGGTTTAAAGATATGATCGTATATTTTGTCCTGTTATTCGCCTAGATTCTGATCAATATTCAGATTGCTTCCTTAGCCTTCATCAGTGATCCTCTCCATTTGATAGTTTACCTTTATCTTCTGCTTTGTGGACTCCATTCCAGCGCATTCTCCTAAAGATCTCACTGTGGTTTCCTTGAAATATGTCCTACCCTTCTCCATCTGTTTCTCCCAGTCTCTTTCAATTCCCCAGTGCGCAGTTCTATCAAACAAAATCACATTTAATAAAACTTTTGGCCGTCTCACCTTTACTATTCTCCTCAAGCACATTAACAAAAAACCTGCATTTTATTTAATATTTCTGAAGTCATCTCCACGACTCACGTCTGTACACAATACGAATTTGACATTACTGTGAAAAATTCTTATCTT
Source organism: Armadillidium nasatum (assembly GCA_009176605.1). Classification (NCBI taxonomy): domain Eukaryota; kingdom Metazoa; phylum Arthropoda; class Malacostraca; order Isopoda; family Armadillidiidae; genus Armadillidium; species Armadillidium nasatum. Next base: position 282,486 of record SEYY01018469.1, on the reverse strand, counting down.
TTCTACTTTTGTTATCTATTCTGATCTTCATAATACGCCTGCCAAGCTTATTCTATTCTCTACATCCCCCTCTTATCTTCTTTTAATATTATACTCGTCAATTCTGTTAAATCCTTTTTCACTTCCTTCAAAACTAAACAAGAATTAGGCAATAAGCACCTCAAAAAAACATTTATAATAATCACACTTTTTATTATTTATATATATATATATATATATATATATATATATATATATATATATATATATATATATATATATATATATATATATATATATATATATATATATATATATATATATATATATATATATATATATATATATATACTAAAAACAAGCATTGAAACTAATATTGATTTACAGCATGTTGTATTGATTCACATCACTAGACTAGACATAATTTTTCCATTAACTAAAAAATAAAATAAAATAAAATAGGCTTTGTTGAAATAATTAAAACTAACAGTTGATTGGAGATCGTTGGGGTTACAGGTGTGTGTATATGTATGGGAGTGTGGGGGGTGGGGGTCAGCACAAATGAATTATCCCCCAATTCTTTCAACGACTGTAAAATTGTTTTTAAATGACATTGTGGATATTGAAGCCACTGAATATTTCTGTTGGGAAGCCCAGTCTATTATTTGTAACTTTCAATATAAAAGTATTGGTGCTTTTCTGTAGTACTAGTCACTCAAATATTATTATTATTATTATTATTATTATTATTATTATTATTATTATTATTATTATTATTATTATTATTATTATTATTATTATTATTATTATTATTATTATTATTATTATTATTATTATTATTATTATTATTATTATTATTATTATTATTATTGTTATTGTTATTGTTATTGTTATTGTTATTGTTATTGTTATTGTTATTGTTATTGTTATTGTTATTGTTATTATTATTGTTATTGTTATTGTTATTGTTATTATTATTATTATTTATTATTATTATTAATTATTATTAATTCAGATTTCAGTGTGGTATAGTAGATAGGTAATAGTAATAATAATAAAAATGGGAATAATCTTTGGTTTGGGAAAAAAATGGAAAATGTTTTTTTTCCCCTTGTGGCCTTAATAAATAAATATAAATAAAAATAAATAAATAAATTAAACAAAAATTACAAAGTTACTCCTTATGATATGATAGAATGATCGGTTTATTTATTTTTCCTTTCAATCATTTGGGACCTAAATATTAACATATTATTATTATTATATTATTTATTATTTATATTATTATTATTAATATTAATTATTAATTATTAATTTTTATTATTATTATTATTATTATTATTAATTCGTTTTAATTAATTTTTATTTTAAATTTTAAATTATTAAAATTATTATTATTATTTTATTATTATTATTATTTATTATTTAATTATTATTATTATTATTATTATTATTATTATATATTATTTTTTATTATTATTATTAAAGAAAAATGTTTTGCCTTGGATCAATAAAGATGACAGAAGCAAGAGTCTGACTTTCTTAAAATAACTCAAATAATAATAATAATAATAATAATAATAATAATAAATAATAATAATAATAATAATAATAATAATAATAATAATAATAATAATAATAATAATAATATAATAATAATAAAATATAATGATAAAATATAATAATAATAATAATAATCATAATATAAATTTAATGATTATGATAATTATAATTATAATATTAGTAATGTTCCTTGAATATAATAATAATAATAATAATATAATATAATTTTAATGATTATGATATAAATAATGTTCCTCCTATAATATAATAATATTTAAAAATAATTTAAAATTAAATTGTATATTAATTAAATCTAAAATATCGTAATGATCAGGTTAAACGTTATTTATTTTTTTTTTTTTTTTTTTTTTTTTTTTTTTTTTTTTTTTTTTTTTTTGCCATTATAATTAAAATCGATAACGAGTCCTTGAAAAACTATAATTACCAAAAGGAAATCTTAATTTAAAATTATTGCCTAATAAATTAAAATGTTTAAAAATTTTAAATTAATCCATTCAACTAGTTTTACTACAACAGGAAGATTTGGTAAAATCTCAAGTTCTACTTTTATTTCTGATTCTCAGTATGACTTTCGTAAAGAACTCTGTTTTAGTGATCTTGTTTTCTTTCTGATTCTTACTCCTCCGCTCTTCGGCATTTAGGTAAATCTTTTATGATTTCCTTAGATATATCGAAGGCCTTTGATACTGCCTGGAACAAAGATTTGATTTTTAAACTTTCTTCTTTCGATACCTATCCTTCTCTCTGATTTCCTTTCTTGTCGTTCCGTAGCAGCTGTTGTATACTGTTATCGTTTATCCTTTTAAATTTATAAAAGTTGTGTTATTAAAGGTTCTGATTTATCCACAACTCTTCTTCTACTTTTCATTAAATGACTCTCTCACTCTTACCTCATTACCTATCAATTACCATACTGACGACTCTACCCTTTCATTTCCAAAGGAGGGTAACCCTGGAGTAGCTAACCTCTGATATTTCTCGTATTTCTGATTAGAGAAGGGGGGGGGGAGAAATTGTTTTTCCAATGCCTCAAAATTTAGTTCCTCCATCTTTCTACTCAATTTTTTTCAACACACAAACACACACACACAAACATATATATATATATATATATATATATATATATATATATATATATATATATATATATATATATATATATATATATGTATATATATGTATATGTATATGTATATGTATATGTATATGTATATGTATATATATATATATATATATATATATATATATATATATATATATATATATATATATATATATATATATATATATATATATATATATATATATATATATATATATATATATATATATTAGGGATGGAGCGATACCAAAATTTTTACCGATACCGATACCTAAAAATTCCCCGAAACCGATACCCGATACCTAAAAATATGCCGATATTTGCCGATACCACTACCGATACCGATACTTTACTCCTATACAAAATTTTTACCGATACCGATACTTATACCTGATAATATACCGATACCGATACTTAATATTCTATACCAAAAATTACCGATACCGATACCGATACTTGCCGATACCGATACCGATACTTCACTCCATCCCTAATATATATATATATATATATATATATATATTATATATATATATATATATATATATATATATATATATATATATATATATATATATATTATATATATATATATATATATATATATAATATAAATATTTTAAGTTTTTAATAATTAATAATTTAATAATAATAATAATAATAATAATAATAATAATAATAATGATAATGATAATGATAATAATAACTAATAATAATAATCATTTATTTATTTGAAAACTGAACTGAACCGATTTTTCAAAGGATCTTTGAATTAAAAGATACAATAGATGAATTAAAAATTATTTAATATTAAAAAAACTATTTTAGTATATATATATATATATATATATATATATATATATATATATATATATATATATATATATATATATATATATATATATATATATATATATATATATATATATATATATAATATATAAATATATATATAATGTAATATAATATATAAAAAAAATAAATTAAAAAAAAATAAAAATAAAAACTTTTAATATTAAAAAAAAAATAATAAAAAATAAAATTTGTAAAAGTATTTTTTTTTTTTTTTTTTTTTTTTTTTTTTTCTGAATACGAATATCAAGAAAATGTTCTATACCCGAATACTTTGAATACGAATACTGAGTATGCTTACCATCACTATATATATATATATATTTATATATATATATATATATATATATATATATATATATATATATATATATATATATATATATAATATATATATATATATATATATAATATATATATATATATTATATGCCATATTTTAAAGCCATTTTTATATCATGTCATCATGTGCATGTTATGTACGTGTTAAGTAACATGTAAGCCAATATGACCTTCCGTGCTTGAATGAAATCACAAGAGAGGTACAAATTAGAAGTCACATACTTGCATATATATACATACACATACACACATATACACACATCAGTTTGTCTCTCCGATAAGAATGATAATAATAAAGTGAATTTGACACGACAATTTTTTTTTTTTTAGAAGTTTGGAATATATTTCGTTTGTAATAAACATTTGTCACTATTGATTTGCTTGTTATATATATATATATATATATATATATATATATATATATATATATATATATATATATATATATATATATATATATATATATATATATATATATATGTGAGTGGTTTCAAGTGTTTTTGACTCTGAGCTCGCACCATGGCCTGTAAATTGCTTGATATCTTCCTGTCATCTTCCTATCCTTCCTGCAGGAAACACGCACGCATTCGATCTGTAAAAACGTCCAGGTATCCTTCATTCTCTCTAATTTCTATTTTTTTCTAAGGTTTTTGATCTACTCAATTGGTTTGGTGACATCTTTCTTTTATTCGTATGACAGGTCGGTAATATGGTTTCGTTAAAAAACTCTGAGCTGATTTATCTTTCCCTTCTTTCCGAATCTTTTTTTTCTGCTCTTCAGAATCTGTTCAATGTTTAAGTTTTCACTTGAGGGTGACTCAAAGAATTGATTTCTAAAATTTCCTTTTTCGGTAACTATGCTTCACAGTGTAACTTTATATTTGGACATCTTTGAATTTCATTCCAGTACCTTCATATCTGCTGTTGTAGATGTCTACCGTTCTTCCTTTAAATATATTAATTGTAGAGTTCCTGAGTTCTTTTCTATCTTTCTCCTTTTTCTAATGTTCATTAATGGCTTTCCTATTTGATACTATTTTGTTTTAAACACAGGGCTTGTAATACACAATAACATACTAGTTTATGGAAGGAAAATTTCTATGGGCGTACAAGAAATGGGTCTTGTACGTTCTGAGCATGTGAATGAGACTTTGAACTGTAAGTATCATATATCACATAATTTACAGAACGTGGAACCTATAATTGAAAGTTTGAAGTTAAGAAATGCAATTTTTTACCGCTTATAACCTCTGACACATTACTAGTAGTAACTCAAATCTTTGTTTTTTAATCCTGAAATTCTATATTCTTTTATAACAATAAGCTTATTAGTAATTGTCTTATAAAACTGTTTGGACAAGAAATAGGGAAAAATTTCCTTTATCGTGATCTTACTGCAAGGAGAACATCATTTCTTTTACTACTCAGGCTTCTTCTAAGAGATGTTTTATAAGAGATATTCTTAGATGGTCCTTTAGAACTTCTTCATGCCATCACAATCACTTGTTGTTTTTTTCAGGGACTTATTGCGTCCTAATATAAAGTACAGATATGGGAAATCTCTAAACAAAAATAAAATCATTGGCTCATTAATTTTCACCCTCTCACTGACTCTCTTTCGATATCTATAGCCGCCAAACTGTTGTATCAAACTTCATATACTATCTTTATTTCAATTTAAACTGATGATGAACTTATTAACTACATAACTCCCACTTTGAGGAGATCCGGTGAGACTTTTTTTCTTTTTTCACAAATTGTTATTTTCTTTATTTCATCCTGTCTGGTTCTTTGAACCCAGATTAAACCTTTGTATTCATTCGTTCATATTCATCATGTAAAATCTTTTCATTGTATTTAAAATCACCACTCACGTGCGCAATTCTATTTAAGAAGGGAGCATTTTGCCACTATCCTTTATGCATTAGAGTCAGCGTACCTTTGTAGGTTTATTAATTTTTTTAAGGTGTTCTGTTGGTCAGGTAAAAGTTATCAGGGTTTGATTGAGTAAACCCCACTTCAGAACTCTCCCTGCATGTTCGACAAAGTGGAAATTAGAATAGAGACTACGAATGTTGTAGAATTTAATGAAGAAAGTGGACCGTAAACAAGGGCAGCCTGAAGAGTTCTGGATCCACCAATCCCATTATCAGAGGCCTTCAACTCTTAGATGATGACGGTTGAGTGGTGGATAAAGAGTTATTGGTGGAAGCCGCGAAAATTTAAATTATTTGTAAAAGAATATTGAATCTGTACAAGTGTTGTTATGTATGAAAAAAATATATGATTACAGGACGATCCTAGACATTTCTATTTAGAAAATAGTAAAAGAACGCACCCTACTGGTAAAATATGAAACAACGCCTATGTATATTTTCCCCATATATATATATATATATATATATATATATATATATATATATATATTATATATATTATATATATATATATATATATATATATATATATATATATATAATATATATAATATATATATATATGTATATATATATATATGTATATATATATGTATATATATATGTATATATATGTATATATATATATATATATATATATATATATATATATATATATATATATATATATATATATATATATATATATATATATATATATATATATATATATATATATATATATAGTGCCCTTTTAAAAGTTCTTTTAAAAGTTACCCAAATATACAAAAAACGTTTTCTTTAAAAAAGAAAGTATTTTAAAGCGTTAACTTGTGAAAGTGTTAATTTTGTTTTAAATAAGAAAAAGACAGGGAAAACCAGTGATAAATAAAAACCAAGTTCTTTTTGTGATAAAAGTAATTGTAATTAATGTATAAAAATATAAACTATGAATTTAAAAAATAAAACATTTAAAATATAATGTAAATTGTAAATTATTACCATAACAAATTTTTAATGTACTGTTGGCGCCTTTTTTGATCTCATTTTCGCACCAAAACCTATTTTAGCGCCAAACTTGAATTAAGGTAAAAACCATTATGAGAAACTATTATAAAATGTAAAAAATATATTTATTATATTATATTGTACTATATTTTTAATAAAAAAAATGTTTGTCATAATTTTAATTATAATGTACTTTTATGTGTAAAATTAAATATATTATAAAATAATGTTTTCTAAATTAAATAAATATGATTTTGTATACTATTTCAATGTAAATTTGTAAAACCATTTTTGTTAATAATTATCAAACTTTCAAATACAAATTTTTAAATCTAAATAAATAATAAAATAAAGTGGAAAAAAAGCTACTTTTCTTATATCTTCCCAAATATTGAGATCATTTTCAGAAGGTATAGAAAATAAGTGGTAAACTTTCACTTTTATCCAAGGAGCCTAAGAAGAAACTGCCACTACAGCCAAACTGTCCAGAAGAAGACGTCCCAAGCAGAAGCCCAAAAGAAGCAGTCACCAGCAGAAGCCCAAAAAAAGCTGCTCCTACAAGAAGTTCCAACGCCTCTGCAACCAAAAAGGAAACCCAGTTTGGCAGCCCATTTGCCCTCGACTGTGGTTCCTCCTTTAAAGTAGCCTTCCATCTGAGGCTACAGACGTTCTACAGGCCTGAAGAGAAGTGTTGGCTACCACACGCCTACCAGTCGGCATTCCACAAGGGGAATTTGAAAAACACCCAGCCTCCTGATCTATCCCCCTTCGCTACAACAAAGTGTAGTGACCTCCTGGACCATACATTGGTCACAACAGAGATAATTAGGTCACTATATATATATATATATATATATATATATATATATATATATATATATATATATATATATATATATATATATATATATATATATATATATATATATATTGCTCAAAATTTAAGACCAAGCAACAAATTAGGAACATATTTGGAAGAAATTACTTAATAGGAAAATCCAAAATAACAGCTTATAAGCATTTAATCCTCTCATTTACATTTCTTGGAAGAACACTTTTCGTTTTTTTTTTTTTTTTTAAATTAAAATCGTTGAATATAATTATTGTACAAGGATTTTTATTATAAATGATTTTTTTTTTACGATTTGATATTCAGATTACATTTGATGATTTAAAATAAGATAATAATGGAAATTTTCTATAGAATTACTTTACAAATAAACTCTGCAACTATTCTTTTGAAGTTCTTACCATGTTAATGGGAAGCAAAATGTGATTGACTGTGGTACACGAAACATTATCATTTCTTCCCCGTTAGAACACAAATTGGAATTGTATTTTGGCTATATAAATTTGATAGTTTAGACATTGATGTATTATAGCATAGAAAAATTCCAAACATATATGAACTTTTAAGGATTATAAATTCCACTTATGTACCAAAGCATCTACTTTCTACAGGCAATCAGAGAATAATAATAATTGGTACTTATAAATGACAATTAGTATCACAAAAATTTATCGTTGACGCAGTGCAGCTTAAAACATTGGTGTGCATGGTAATTCGTCATCCATAGACAGAATAATTTAAATGATCAATTACTGTACTGAAACTATTTAAAAAATGGAAAATTTAGACTAGTCAGAGTTACTCAGAACCGACGAAGAAAAGTTCGAAGTCTTCTAAATATTTTTTGGTTTATTCATCAATAGATGTAATAGCATTAACTGTTAGTCATGGGATAGCTTCATTGATAGTGTGGGCTTGTTAATCTTCTTCTGATGATAATAATAATAATAATAATAATTAATGGAAGACGTTATGATAAAATAAGAGCAACTGAGGCAAAATGCAAAAGGAACTCAACATGTCAAATCTAGTCACGTCGGAGATTTTCAAGGCATCAACCAAGATGACTATTCAAGGACTTTTCATAAATAACCATAAGAACTGAGAATATTTAAAAAATAATTTTGAACCAATCAATCCCAAACTTAACAAAAAAATACACCAAAACTGTTACCACTGATATGACACTGAATTATTATAATATTTCTTATAGCTTTTAGAAAATTTGTTACCTAGTCAGTATATATGATTTCAAAGTTCAAACACTTTTTCATTTCATATATATATATATATAATATATATATATATATATATATATATATATATATATATATATATATATATATATATATATATATATATATATATATATATATATATATATATATATGTGTGTGTGTGTGAATTTTAATGTTAAAATATATATATATAAAAAAAAAAAAAAATAAATTTTTTTTTTTTTTTTTTTTAAACTACTTTAGTAACCTTATGTTACCATATTTTCACGCAAATACTTAAATACTAGTCTACATATTCTGCTGACCATTGACCTTAGGTCAAGTTCATTGGCTTCTCTTTTTGTAATAATAATAATAATAATAATTTTACTACCTTAACGATTAAAGTAATATAATTTGTCTGTCGTGTTCGTCCTTTTGAAAATATATAACAATGGCGTCCTAGAGTTCCTCAATTACTTTTGGATCCTTGAAAAGAAATAAAAGGAATTTTGGTAAATTAGAAAAGATAAAAAAAATAAAAAAAGAAATTATTGATTTAGAAGGAACTACAAAGAGAGAGAGAAAAATCTTTAATCATGTTATAACATGTCAAGGTGATATTTTAACTTGTTTCAGCTTGTTTTAATGGTCACCTGACTTTTATTTGTAGTGACAATATATGGAAGGGAATTTTTTTAGTTAAGAGGGAATTTTAATGAAAGGAAAAATTCAAAAGAAAATTCTTATCATTTTTTAATAATTACCTAGGTAAATGTATCGATTAGTCAGCATTTAAAATCTGCAGAGTGAATTAATCGGTAATTCTGATTAACTCTGTAATCGGTCGATTGGCAAATTGAATCTAAGATATAAATATACTATAATGCTGAGGTTGTCAAAAAAATTTTCTGAACGTACAGTCGTGAACAAAAGTTCGTTCCTATTAGGCTGGAAATAAATATTTATATAAAATGGAAATCATTTCATAAAAGCTCTATTTTGAATAAAAAGACAATAAATACATTGAGAGGGGCTTAATTGAACTGTTTTTGGCTGAACCTGAAATGATCCCCATTTTATATAAATATTTATTTCCAGCCTAATAGGAACGAACTTTTGTTCACGACTGTACCTAGCCTTTTTTTTTTTTTTTTTTTTTTTTTCACTCATTAATCGTTAATCGGAAGATTAATTGATAATGTTAATTAATTATGACGATTAACTGATAATGTTGATTAATTCTGTAATGGTTGATTAGCTTGTATCAACAGTATCAACTGATATTAGTATCAGTCATAGATATATTTTATACGACCAAGGTGCTTGTCATCATGAGAAAATATTTTTAGTGTAACTAGTCATGTTTTGTAATAATACTAATAATAATAAAGCTATTAATCAAAAAGGTGAATCATATTTTCTGTCATTGAAGCTGTTCTCCTTCCTTGGTTCTGATATTATTTATTATTATTATTATTATTATTATTATTATTATTATTATTATTATTATTATTGTTTCGAATTTTGTCTAATAATACTCCTTTGCTTTATTAAGTTCACTAACGATGAAGAAACACTTTTGAATTTCTTCTGAACATTTTTTTTTATATAGATCGATATTATAATGTTGACAAAGAACTCTTCGCTTTTACATTGTTGGAAGTGCTGGTCACATCTAAGAGTTTTCGGTAACGCCCTTAGTTCTTGGTCTGAAGTAAAAAGCTGCTATTCCTCTTTGAAATGGCCAAAACTTTCATTCTTTTTGAATGTCGGTATCTCCAGCAGTTTAAAACTATGTAGAGCTACTTTTGTTAATCATTTCTAATGTGTTTATTTTCGGTCGTACTTTCAAGATCGTTGTTCCTCAGATAAATTATACCATTTTGGATAGTTGTAGAGGACAAGGTTCTCCCACTGTACCTAGCTTCTATTTTTTTTTTTTTTTTTTTTTTTTTTTTTTTTTACGAAATATTCAACGAAACCAATTGGCCGATTACCAACATAAGTAAAGTTAAGACTGCTTCGCCACTTAGATTTATATTTTTGAATTATTTTGGTATTTATTTATTTATTTTATTTTTTTATTATTATTTTTTTTTTGGAAGTTTAGAATTAAATTAAATTTTGAATCATAATGAGTTTGAAAATTTTTTCGCTAATAATAATAATAATAATAATAATAATAATAATAATAATAATAATAATAATAATAATAATAATAATAATAATAAAAGAAATATTCTGATAGTTATAAATAAAATTTCTCATTTAGTATTTATTTTTTAATTCTAAAAAATAGTGTTGAGATTCTTCATTTTATATTTCCACAATTTTACTGTTCCTTCTATTTCTTCCAAAATATTATTATTATTATTATTATTATTAGTAGTAGTAGTAGTAGAATTATATTATTCATTTTAATATTACTCTTATTATTTTTCTATTATCATTATTATTATTATTAGTAGTAGTAGTTGTATTATATTTTTTATATTCATTTTAATATTACTTATTTTTATTATTATTATTATTTATTTTATTATTATTTTTATTATTATTATTATTATTTATTTATTTATTATTATTCATTTGATTAAATTTCCCATTTATTCGTCCTTTAAGTGGTGCACTAATCTGGCAAGGTAACTTCATTTGTAACAGGAGAATGGAATAAATTTTGTTTGTTTGTTTCGAGTTTCATATAACGTCTCATTGTTTCCTAACTTTATAAGGTAAAAAAAAAAAAATTTTTTTATTAGATCAAAGTCTCAGAAAGTTTCCTTCATTTTTTAAAGATTTAAAAAAAAAAAATAAAAAAAAAATAAAGACGAGATACTAATATCTAATATCAGGATAATTCTAATATATATATATATATATATATATATATATATATATATATATATATATATATATATATATATATATATATATATATATATATATATATATATATATATATATATATATATATATACATTAGATTATAAGGACATACAAATTTTTATATATACAAATGCAAGATTATAACGACACTAGCTTAAAACGTTTTCTACTACTCAAAAAAATCTACATTTAAAAGTATACAAATAAAGTTAAGCTTTTATAATTCCTATTTCTTGAAATTTGTCTGCTGTTATTAAAGAAATATTAATTTATAATAATAATGGGTAAAGTTAAGGTTGCTTCTTCACTTAGTATTACATTTTGAATTATTTTGGTTAGTTATTTATTTATTTAAATATTACACATTTCGACATATAGATTCCCATATGCAGATTCCAAGATACAAATGACGACATACAGATTTCGACATTATTTCCTTAAAATATACCTAAACTCAAATTTTCTAAAAACATACATATTCCGACATGCAGATTCTAACATTCAGGTTCAAATATACAGATTCCGACAAATAGGTTCCTACATACAGATCCAAGCATGCAGATTCCGACATACAAATTCCAACATACAGATTCCGACATACAAATTCCAACATACAGATTCCGACATGCTGATTTCGACATGTAGATTCCGACAAACAGATTCCGATATACAAATTCTGATATACAAATTCCAACATACAGATTTGGATATATAGATTCCGAGATACAGATGACGACATACAGATTTCAACATATATACAAATTCTGTATTAAAAGACCACGATCTTTAAACATTCTTTTCAGGTCATAAATATCTGCATTACAAGTAAAAATGTTCGTATAATTTAAACCCCTTTAAATTCATATCCCTTTAAATTTAAATCCTTTTAATTTCATGTACCTTTAAATTCATATCCCTTTAAATTCTTGTACCTTTAAATTCAAATACCTTTAAATTCAAATCCCTTTAAATTCAAATCCCTTTAAATTCAAATCCCTTTAAATTTAAATGCTCTCAAGGACAAATAAATTTGCAATGCTCCTCCTTCATTTCTTCAAACGTATCAAAAATATCGATTTAAAGCAAAAGAAATGTTTATCATCGTTAAGAAAGGAAATACAAATTGCTTTTCATTGTGTTATTACTTCTTCAAATATCAATTAAAGAGATGGTAAATCGATACGGAACTCCTTTGTTACTCTTATTAGATATAATTTTGTTACATTATTTTTTCCTGGAATTATTAATATTATTATTATTATTATTATTATTATTATTATTATTATTATTATTATTATTATTATTATTATTATTATTATTTATTATTATTGCCTTTTTATTTTTATTATTTATATTACTATGAAGATGAATTATATTTATTATTAAAAATTATCATTATTATTAATTTATTATTATTATTTATTAGTTAAAATTTAATAATATTTTGTACTGTACAAACAATTTTTTCTTTTCATATATATATATATATATATATATATATATATATATATATATATATATATATATATATATATATATATATATATATATATATATATATATATATATATATATATATATATATATAATATAAATATAAATTTTTTTTTATTTTGAATTTTTTTTTTTTCAGTTTTACCTCCTTTTTTTGCTATTTTTTTTACATTTCAATGTAATTTATATATATTATATATATATATTATATATATATATATATATATATATATATATATATATATATATATATATATATATAATATATATTATATATATATATATATATATATATATATATAAATGAACTAAAGAAGTTGTAGATCAGTTATTATGTTGTTATCGATTTCGCAATTTGTTTATTTACTTAATAATAATAATAATAATAATAATAATAATAATAATAATAATAATAGTAAGTAAATAAACAAATTACGAAATCGATAAGAACATGATAACTGATCTGCAACTACTTTAGTTCATCATAAATATATATATATATATATATATATATATATATATATATAATATATATATATATATATATATATATATATATATATATATATATATATATATATATATATATATATATATATATATATATATAGTGGAACTCCAATATTCGTCATTAATCCATTCCCGAGGGGATGACGAATATTGAATAATTTTTCCCATAGGAATTAACTAAAAATGGATTAATTCGTTCCCAGCCTCGAATTTTGCCTATCTATTCTTTAACAAAAAAAAAATTTCATTCTAGAATCGATCTCCGAAATCATTTCAAACAATGTACAATTTAACTACAGTACATATTAAACAGCGTACTGCCATAAATAATACGTAATACGCACTGTGTAGGCCTACATAAATACTAAACACAAATAAAATTTTAAAAAGAAATTTACCTTTTGGATGAGAAAAACAATGATTGTTATTATTAAGAGTTTTTATTTTTAAGGTTATAGGCTTTCGTAATATTGATTTTTCGACGAATATCGAAAAAAAATTTGACGAAAAAACAGGTCGAATATCGAAAAAGACGAATACTGGAGTTCCACATATATATATATATATATATATATATATATATATATATATATATATATATATATATATATATATATATATATATATATATATATATATATATATATATATATATATATATATATATATATATATATATTATAGTAATAAAACCACATAAACCGAGGAATGAAATTTATTATTTCAAGTCTGCTAAATGGGGATTCAAACCCTGACCTGCAAACTGTTAAGACAGACACCTCAGTCCCACGACGGTACAAAATGAAAATCGCATTGGGAAAGCTCATTAAAACCTACCATGATGACTAACTCAAAGGACCTCTCTCACTGCACAATACTTACGTATATTGTCTGTGGTTGAAGGACATAGTAATAGACCTGTTACTCAGTGCCCGAGTACAGTCGTGGAGGTCCATTGAGTTAATCATCATGACGGGTGTTCATGGGCCTTCCCAATGCGATTTTATTTTGTACTGTCGTGGTACAGATGTAACACGTTGTCTTGCTAGCTTAAAGATCAGAGTTCGAATCCCCTTTTATTAGGTTTGAAATTATATATGTATATCTATCTATTTCCTCTCCCAGGAAGGCCTTTTTCAGCCTGTCAGTCGAGCCAGAATTCTCTTCCATCGACCTCTGTCCTGCGGCACCCGTCCATCCATCACTATCTGAATCGAAGAGAGCCCATGTCTTATGAGAGAGT
>SEYY01018469.1:262500-265000 GCA_009176605.1 Armadillidium nasatum | reverse complement strand
GGGATTCCAAAAATGTTATCCTTTTTAACGTACGTTTAGTAGTTTTTTGAAATATTTAAGAAATCAAACTGCAGTCTAAACATATATATATATATATATATATATATATATATATATATAATATATATATATATATATATATATATATATATATATATATATATATATATATATATATATATATATATATATATATATATATATATATATATATATTATATATATATATATATATATATTTATATAATAAAAAGGTATATTTAAGATTACTTTTTTTACTTCACACTTTTAATAGAAAAATCCAATTTAAAAACATAATTACATTTTTGGCCTTGAAAAAGAAATTCATTATATAACTTGTAAGAAGTCTTTAATATTTTTACTCCTAATTAATAATAATACTGAAGAATATAATATATATATATATATATATATATATATATATATATATATATATATATTATATATATAATATAATATATATATATATATATATATATATATATATATATATATATATATATATTATATATATATATATATATATATATATATATATATATATATATATATA
Source organism: Armadillidium nasatum (assembly GCA_009176605.1). NCBI lineage: Eukaryota > Metazoa > Arthropoda > Malacostraca > Isopoda > Armadillidiidae > Armadillidium > Armadillidium nasatum. The sequence continues at coordinate 264,426 of SEYY01018469.1, read as the reverse complement.
TATATATATATTAAACTATGTAAAGTTGGCAGTAAGGACTATAATTTTTCTATTTAAATCTTATGGAAAGCTTTTCATTTAACCAAATAGAGATATTATATATATATATATAATATATATATATATATATATATATATATATATATATATATATATATATATATATATATATATATATATATATATATATATATATATATATATATATATATATATATATATATATATATATATATATATATATATATATTATATATATATATATATATATATCACTAAATTTATTATCGTTTGGTATTATGATTGGATCATTTTTCTGCATGTTAGCAGACCATTCTGCCCAAACTTTGAGCCCCTTTAATATGCTGAATTAGCGATTTTTTTTAATTTATTTATTTTTTTTTATTTTATTAAAATTCTAAAAATTATTTCGACACCTTCAACTTTGGATAAATTATTTTTACGTTATGTGAATTAAATGCACGCCAGACTTCAGTATTCTCATATATATATATATATTATATAATATATATATATATATATATATATATATATAATATATATATATATATATATATATATATATATATATATATATATATATATAATATTATATATATATATGCTTGTAAAAAAATAATTTAAACACTTATGATATAAAATATTAAAACCACTAACAATATAAAATTGGACTATGTTTCGACCTTATAAGGCAGGGTCCTCATTCAGGTCCTATACAGTGCAGTAGTCAAGATGGTAGTCTTATGCGTTATCCACTAGGCCACGGCGATACAAAAGGAAATCGCTTTGGAACTTGCTCACAACATATCAGTCGCAACGTCAAATTCCAAAGGATCTCCCCGACCGCAACTCGAGCAATGGTTGAATCCATTATTCGCAGACAGTTTTGTAATAGAGTTTTTTAGTTTGCTAAAACTTTCACAGACTATTTCTGTATAGGAAATTAATGTCTGCTATTGGACTCCGAAGCGATTTCCTTTTGTATCGCCGTGACCTAGTGGATAACGCATAAGACTACCATCTTGACTACTGCACTGTATAGGACCTGAATGAGGACCCTGCCTTATAAGGTCGAAACATAGTCCAATTTTATATTGTTAGTGGTTTTAATATTTTATATCATAAGTGTTTAAATTATTTTTTTACAAGCATATATATATATATATATATATATATATATATATATATAATATATATATATATATATATATATATATATATATATATATATATATATATATATATATATATATATATATATATATACCATCTTAAAGGTCGCTGGTTCGAGTCCAGTTTCGAGTCAGAGTTTCTTTACGAACCCATCGACGAACGTTTGTTAACATCCATAGTGTGCGTTCTATGCACCTCGAATAAACTACGATTAATTTCAGCCGCATTCTGTACACCTTCGGCATGCAAAGATTCAATCAATGCACGCTGCTTTAACAATTAACTTCAATTTTGCAATCATTGTACAACAATGAGACCTAATAACTATACCGTTCGCGTATCAAATTTATTCTACAAGCTTTAATCTTTCGAACACAGGTCTGAACATGCTTATACTTTGTCACTAAAATAAGGTCATTTTAAAGGTATTACATTTACCTTTCTTACCGTTTACAAGATAAAGATGAGTTGCGAGGAAACGAAAAGGAAAAAGAAAGTAATGCAGTTTGAATTTCCACGAAGAAAAGGTGAAAATAAAAGGGTTTCTTCCCCCCAACACTCACTCCCTCTCCACCCTACCGTGATCTGATAATTGCTTCTATCCGGTGCCTCATGGATCTGATCAACATAATAAAATTGTGCGAAATATTCTCTCACTCTTCGATCGCCGTCTTAAGATCTCGTAATGACGTAAGAACAGGAATTATTTCACAAATCCTTCTCTACTGTTCG
>SEYY01018469.1:247500-255000 GCA_009176605.1 Armadillidium nasatum | reverse complement strand
AATAATAATAATGATAATTTATTATTATTATTATTATTATTATTTTTTTTTTTTTTTTTTTTTAAGGAATTCAATGTCAGCTTTAGTTTTTATATGATTATTTTTTATTATTATTTTTATTGTTATTATTAAGAAATCAATGTCAGCTTAGTTTTAATACATATTTTACATTTCCCTTATAATTCTCTAAAAATTTTCTTCTAATTTAAATTTAATTTCCATAATATAATTCTCGAAAAGAACTTACAGAGAAAGTAAGAAGCATAATTATATTTATTTTCTAACCGGTTTAGACCGTAAACCTTAGACGGATATCATTAGAATTTGGATTCTTACAGATGAATGATTATTTTTTTTTTTTTAAAGCAAAAATTTTGTTTATACCGTAGATTATAAAATATTATTATTAGTAGTATTTATTTTTTTTTCACATCACCACCACTCACGGGCAAAGCCCTATTCAAGGAGGGGGTGTTCGAAGAATAAAAATAAAGTAAGAGTTAAAAAAAAAAAAAAAACTGCAGGTCCCACCTAACGCAAATTTCTTAGGTGAGCGCGGACGTGGGCTTTAAAAAAATTGAAATTAAAGTCGGAAGGAAACACTGAAGATGGGAGAGAGTTCCACAAAACGGAGGTGGCAGGAAAGGAGGAGGCAGCACAGCGGACAAACCTGGAGTTGCCTATGTCTACTCAAAAGTGATGTGCAGACAATGCACCACTTGTGCTACGAGGACGTTGTAAAGGTAGAGGTATACGAGTGGACAGTTCCCTCAAGCATTTGCCGTTGTAGTACCTATAGAAAAGAGACAGGGCACCAACGTCACGTCGCATAGATAAAGGATCAAGTGAATTTGTAAGAGCAGAACAGTTTAAAAGTCTTTTAGCCTTTGCCTCAACTCTATCCAAAAGACCAAAAGACGGGTGAAGCCTAAGCCGCCCCAGATATGAGAGCAGTGCTCCATGCATGGGCGGAAGAAGAAAAATTCTCGCAGTCTAAACAGAACTCCTAGCTTCTTTGAAACCGCCCTAGGAACCATTGTGATTTGAGGTTTCTAAGACTTTTTTTTTTGCTATGTGAAGGCCAAGGATGTTAATGTTGTCAGCAGGAGAGACTGCAGAACCATCGAAAGAAATAGAAAAGTTAGGAGGTGTCTTTGAGAGGGAGAATTCTAGAGTTGAGGTTTTAAAGAGTTGAATTTCACAAGGTTGAGACGACCCCACTGGGAAATTCTATCCATATCTGCAAGATGTAATAAGGAAGATGAAGACGATAAGCAATGGTAGATGAAAAAGTAGGATCAAATTTGAAATGAGTAGAAGAATGGAGGGTTGAGTCATCGGCATATGAATGGATAGGGTTAGATGAACAGCTGAGATCATTAATTTGTTATTAGTTATTATTATTACTTTATTATTACTACTAATTGTAGTAGTGTTATAATTCATTATTGTTATTGTTAGTGGAAACAGTTAGGAATTCTTTTATATCGTCATCACTTTTTAAAGGAAAAAAAATGGAAGAATTATTTTTAAACCCACAACATTTTGTGTGATAAAGAGGGAAAAAAATAAAATAAAAAATGTTTTGCAAAAAACAATAAAATAAAATAAATAAAATAAAATAAAATAAAATAATTTGAAATGTGTTGTTTTAAAACAGCACAAATGTGTAGGCGTTTATGCATACACACACACAAACTTACAGGCACGCGCGCACGCGCGCACACACACACACACACACACACACACACACACACACACACACACACACACACACACACACACACACACACACACACACACACACACACACACACACACACACACACACACACACACACACACACATATATATACTATATATATATATATATATATATATATATATATATATATATATATATATATATATATATATATATATATATATATATATATATATATATATATATATATATATATATATTATATATTAATTTTAAGTATTTTACGTATATATAAAAGGGATATTACACCTATTTTTATTATTATTATTATTATTATTATTATTATTATTATTATTATTATTAGGGGATATTGAGATCACCATACCATAAAATCGGAAAGAAATAGTCGCAATAATGGGTCTCATCCCCTCTCACCCCTCCTCCCCCCAATCGTTTCTCATTTTCACAAGAAATTTTAAATCATAATTTATTTTCGTTAATTACTTAAATTTTCTGTTAAATATTTGTCAATAATTTCTTTTAAATATTATTCAGTTTGAGATACAGGAAGGCGACAGTTATTCATACTTGATGCACACACACACACACACACACACACACACACACACATATATATATATATATATATATATATATATATATATATATATATATATATATATATATATATATATATATATATATATATATATATATATAGAAAAACTTTTAAAAATTTAGTTTTATTATAAATATTATTTATTATTATTTATTATTATTATTAGTAGTAGTAGTAGTATTTTTATTATTATTGCGTATTTAGTTTATTATTATTATTATTAGTATTATTATTATTATTATTATTATTATTATTATTATTATTATTATTATTATTATTATTATTATTCCTTAGTTGGCTTGTTTATTAAACAAGAAACTAAAAGATCTTGTAGAATCGTGGGTGGGTGTTCGGTTCCTTCAGAGCGATTCTGAGTCAGACACTTCAGAAAAGTGTCAGGCAAAAATTTACGACTTGCAGTGGGCGTCTCAAAAACTGGATTCTGGTTTCTTCTTCTGGAGATTTCTATTGTATTCTGTGAACTTCTAGACAGTATATATATATATATATATATATATATATATATATATATATATATATATATATATATATATATATATATATATATATATATATATATATATATATATATATATATATATATATATATATGGTGTAAAAAGTGTAAAATCCCTGCAGGATACCCACCATAAAAGAGTGGAATTAAAACATAATATTAAAGACCTGCTGCCCTTATTATTATTATTATTATTATTATTATTATTATTATTATTATTATTATTATTATATGTAATGTGAGGTACTGTGGACATATATTTTAACCATGATATTGTATGTTAATTAATAAATCAAATACAGTATTTATTATTATTTTAAATAAATATAAATAAAATAAACTTTGATTTAAATTTGTTTATTATTTTTTTAAATTAGTGTTTAATATACATTTAAGGAAATTTATGAAAATTTATTTTGAGAGTTTATTTTGGAGCAGAGACCTTCACCTTAAATTTAAAAAACAAATAAATAAATAAATAAAAATTAAATTATTTATTTTTTTTAAGAAAAAGATTAGACAGGCATTTCCTTTCTTATAATATAAAAATATAATATAGGATTAAGAGGAACATCTGATGCCCTAATGCCCTGATGCCCAGGGTCAGGCACTTTCTCAAACTTTTTTTATGAATTTTAAAAAGCATATCTTATAACCCACATAAGTATAAATTCCATATTTAAGACGCATGAATAATAAATAATAATAATAATAATAATAATAATAATAATAATAATAATAATAATAATAATAATAATAATAATAATAATAATTTAATTTAAAGTTTTATAGGTCTAGATATTTACGACTAAATTTTAATTTGATTGGTATTAAAATAAATGACTAACGTCTTCTCAAAATGTCACAACGAATGGTTGGGACAAGCGACAAAAAATGTCATAAAAATTTTTAATGCTGAAAAGACATGCTACTCATTAGGAAAGTAGCTTCACACTAATTTATTTTCTGATTAGAAAATAATTGAAACAATTGTAACATTTTTGTCATAAGATATTAACGTTTTAATAATAATAATAATTAATAATGATAATAATAATAATAATAATAATAATAATAATAATACTACTAATACTAATACTACTACTACTACTAATAATAATAATAATAATAATAATTTTAAACCCAACTCTACTTGTTCTATTTTGGATTTCAGATTTCGATTCCATCTATTGGAAGTTATTGAAAATTATGGAATTCCCATTCCTATTCCAGTTATTTAAGATCATGTAATTCCCATTCCAATTCTAATTATTTAAGATTATGGAATTCCGATTTTGGTTTCAATTCCAGTTTTGAAAATCATGGAATTCAGGAATTTTGGTTCCAATTCTGATGAAAATCTTGGAATTTCCATTCCCATTCCAATTTCAGTTATTTAAGATGACGTAATTCCGATTTCGGTTCCAATTCCAGTTTTTGAAAATCATGGAATTTCAGGAATTTTGGTTCCAATTCTAATTATTGAAAATCTTGGAATTCCCATTCCAGTTTCAATTCCAATTCTAGTTATTGAAAATCATGGAATTCCATATTCCAGATCCGATTCCAGTTAACGATAATCATGGAATGCCCATTCCTGTTTTCAATTTCCAATTCAGATTCCAGCTATTTGCGAACTTGTTTTATCTAACTGTTTCCAATCCACCAAAATTTACTGATTCCGAGATTCCTTGTCTGATTCCCATTCCAAAATCCTGATTATAAGTGGACTGAAGATAGGTTAAAGACTCTCGTCCACTTGTAAAGTAGCTTCACAAATTACCTTTACCTTACAGCTAATTATTATTATTATTATTATTATTATTATTATTATTATTATTATTATTTTTTTTTTTTTTTTTTTTTTTTTTTTTTTTATTATTATTATTATTAATTATTATTATTATTATTATTATTATTATTATTATTGAAAGTGATTTTTTTTAGTTCCTAAGAATTTGTAAACACTGCTGCTGTGGCTAAAACAGCCGAGAGGTCGGTTCACATGGCGGGAATGACTGGTTCGGTCTCTTATGCGAATAATAGGAACCAATTTCCTATATAGAGGGTTCATTTAAATGAATAGGGCAATGCCCGTTAGATGCATGCTTGCTTCATTCGGGTTAACTGTAATTTTTTTTGGTAAAGTTTGTAAAATTTTATGCGAATGGGGGACACTTTTCCCCCTAAAACTTCTCCCACTTTTGGCATTTTTTTTTTTTTTTTTTTTTTTTTTTTTACTTCAAACGTAATAAAATTATAAATTATTATTATTTTTATTTATTATATTATTGTTATCTTATCATTATTATTATTATTATTATTATTATTATTATTATTATTATTATTATTATTATTATTATTCAAGTTTATTATAGTTATTATTAGTATTTTTTTATTTATTATTATTAATTTTATTTATTATTATTATTAATTATTATTTATTTTATTATTATTATTATTATTATTATTATTATTATTATTATTATTATTATTATTATAAAATTATTTTTTATTAAATAATATAATAATATATATATATATATATATATATATATATATATATATATATATATATATATATATATATATATATATATATATATATATATATATATATATATATATATATATAATGTTTGTATGTGTCTTAAATTTATGAAGGAAGTGTTAATGATATTCTATATATGAAAAAGTGTTTCTTTGTCCTTAACGAAGACAAATCATTTAAAAAGGGATTCTTCAAGGTATACGTTTGCCACCTGTATTGTTTCCACAAGGGTTTTAATTGTAATTTTTCTATTTACAGATGAGAATGAACCGTCCAAATTTTCGCAACGGTGACAAATAATACGATTAAGGACCGCCTACACCCGCCCACGTCAAGCATACAACCTACAGTGCCTCGGACTCAACCTATGTGGGATTATTTAAATTTATAATTACATATATATGTATATGTGTGTGTATATATGATGCATTGTGGTTTAAAAGGAAATCGTCAACTTAACCCTTTCTCCTTGCTCGTTCTAGTCTCCGCCCTGTAAATGTTAGAGATTTTAATTCAGTATACGACAGGAGGCGATTGCGAGAAGAACGCCGTAAATCTGAAGTGCCTCTATCATTTGTGCGATAGTTGACCTTGACTCTTGTTAAGACTATACTGTTGAAAATATATTTTTTACTGTTAACTTTAAAAAGTAAATTATAAATTAATTAGTTTTTTTGTTATATCGAAAAAGTTCCTTTATTTGTTACATAGTTTACTTTTATTTATATTTTATATTTTGATAATAATATTAAAGTCATAATGGGGTTGGAAACAGTTCGGGGGTCAAAGGAGGCTCAGACTGTTAAAAAGGTAAGCAGCAGTACTGCAAATGTGGAACAGTCCCAGGAGAGAAGAGTATCTTCCTCAACTGTTAGTAAAACAGTCACGTCCGCTGTGAAGAAGGTGTCTACTAGCAGTGCTGTTAAAAAATATAGCAGTTCCAAACTAGTAACCTCCGGCAGTAGTAGTAATGTGGTAGCAGGTGCTAGCAATAGTAATGTGGAAATAAAAGAAAGTGGAAGTACCCAGAAGACCCAAGAAATTTCGTCTGACGCTGCCCAGGTAACCAAATCATCATCATTACAAACGAAAATCGACAGTGCAAAGGAAGTAGTGTCTTCTTCAGTTGAGAAATCTAAAGAAGCCAAATCTTCTTCGTCAGATGAATCTAAAAAGTGTATCCATGAAAAAATTGTCAACAGCGCCGGCAAACGAGACGTTGTTGACAAATCAGGTCGACCGTTCTCCGAGAAGTGTATTTGCCAAATTTGTACTTGCGGGTAAGTGCTTCGAATATTATTTTTCTTTCCCCTCCCTACCCCAAAAAAATAAATAAATTAATCTCATTTAAATAACCTCCGTAATACCAAAATAAAATATTTATAAATATATTATTTTTTAAAATACATCAAAACAACATACGTTAAAGAATAATAATAATAAAAAATCAAAATCAAAATAAATAAATAAAAAAAATCAACATTTTTAACCTTGATGCCTTGCTAATTTAATTTACTTGTTGCATATATCTGTTATCAGCAAGAAAGTAGTTTTTTTTTTTTTTTTTTTTTTTTTTTTTATATAAATATTTGATTAGATAAGAGAGTGGATATAAATTTACCCCTTTTATGCAAAGTTCAAGACGTACATGGACACGTATGTATATATATATATATATATAATATATATATATATATATATATATATATATATATATATATATATATATATATATATATATATATATATATATATATATATATATATATATATATATATATATATATATATATAGAAGGGGGATTTAAATGGTGACCCACATAATGGGGCTTTAAATAACACCTGTTGCTTTAAATGGAACGATATGCTGAGGAATTTTTTTTCCTTTTTATTTTTAAATGGAAAATTGAATTTTTCTCTGAAAAAAATTACAAATATCATATGTTAATTCCCTCTACTATACTGAGTATTTATAGAAAGAGAAAAACAGTTTCTGCAATGTTTACGTTTTTGAAGACAAAATTCAAAGAAAGTTTAACAATAAGTTGCACCTTCGGAAAAAGTTGCCAGTTTTGGCTTTTCTTGCAATTTTTTTTATTTTTTAAAT
>SEYY01018469.1:227500-235000 GCA_009176605.1 Armadillidium nasatum | reverse complement strand
ATTTTTAAGATAATAATCGATATGCAAACTGTATTTGATTAATCGGAATTATTGAAAGTGATTTGATATCATAATTGATATGCAGACTGTATTTGATTAATCGGAATATTCAAAGTGAGTTTTTAAGATTATTATTGATTTGTTAAATAATCAATATTTAATCGAGAAATACTTCAAAGTGAATTTTGATATGATTAATCGGGAAATACTTCAAGGTGATGTTTGATTTGATTAATCGTTAAATAATAGGGTTTTGATTAATCGAGATATACTTTAAAAAAATTTTTTTTTTACTAGTTTTACGATTATTTTTAATTTACAATTTTAGAAATTTATGTTAAGTTGACATAGTTTGATAATTACTCGATATTGTAAAATAATCGATATTTGAGGATATTATAATGTTTTTATGCAAATTTACCAGACAGAATTGAAAGTTATTTTGATTTTTATGATTAATCGATGGTGTAAAATCATCGATATTTGAATAATATTTATACTATAGTTATTGTTAATAAAATTTATGGGAAGTGAACATAATTGAATAATTGATTACTAATATTTTACACCTATTATTGAATTAATTAGTTATCCGTAAATTTATTAATCGATATTTGTAGGCATCGTTGATATTTAAAGATTTGATTTTAATTGAATAATCGATTACCAATATTTTACGCCTGTTATAGAATTAATTCGTTATCCGAAAATTTATTAATCGATATTTATAGGCATCGTTGATATTTATCTATTTGATTTACTACAAAGGATGAAGGAATGTAGTTTTACGATTGTTTTTAATTTATTCTCATTGTCAAATCACAATTTTAGAAATTTATGGCAAGTTGACAAAGTGTTGAATCTCAATCCATAAAAATAAAAAATATGAAAAAAAATCGTAAATCATTTAAGTTTACTGCTTGCAATAATTGTTTATAAAAGTTTTTTTTATTTTATTTTATTTTTGGGGGAGGGGGTAGATAATTTTTGGACCATAAGATTATAAATTTTATAAGTTTACTATTTTCAAAAATTGTTTACTAAAATTTTTTGAGTTTACTATTTGCCATAAATGTTTACCACTAAACTGTTTTATTTTATTTTATTTAATTTTTTTTTTTAAATTTTGGATAAATTTTAAATTTTGGATCTAAAATCCATAAAATCATAAGATTGTAAATTTTTTTTTAACATTTCGGTTTCCAATAATTGCTTACTAAACATTTTTTTGTTATTTTGGATAATTTTTGGATCATACATTTTAATCGTTATTAATTTTGCACGTGATATTTCTTTCCAGATTTAAATTTCAAAGGTTCGAAGAATAGTCTACGTAATTTTGTAAGGATAATATCTCATATTATTATTTATTATTATAAATTATTTATTTGTTTCTTTATTTATTATTTCTTTTGAACACATTATTAAAAATATAAGTAATTTTTTTTCGGATCAAATGTTTTATTCCAAAATAAGTTTCTGAATATTAGACCAATTATCCGTCCCAGACTGAATAATCGATCCGTACTGAATTTTCGTCTCAGACTTAATATTGGTTCCTAGACCAGGGGTTCTTAACCTGGGGTTCATAGATGGGTTTCAGCGGGTCCGCCAGGATCAGATAAAAGATAACAACGATGTCCCTTGACAATTAATCCATAATTCTTTCAATTTCGCGCGACAAATATATTGTGCATAATTTTTTTTCAAGAGATAGTTCCATATTCTCCTTATTCAAGGCTAACAAGAACGACCTTCTCATTGAAATAAAGTAGATAACGAGAATGGTAGTAGGTAGTAGTAGTAGTAGTAGTAGTAGTATACACAGGAGGACTACATATCATGACTATAAATTGACCTGTATTTTATTATTATTATTATTTTTTTTATTTTTTTTATTTTTTTTTTTTTTTTTTTTTATAAAATTTAAATTACTAATTTTGTTTATATCATATGTTGTGTTTAATACAGTTGTTGTGAAATTAATATTATTAGATTCTGATATATATTTTTATTGGAATTATATCTTCTGTAATATATATATAATATATTATAAAATAAGAATGTCTTTTGTAGTATATAATATAATCTCGTAATAGTAAACATAATTATTTATCAACCTACTATATATAATATATATATATATATATATATATATATATATATATATATATATATATATATATATATATATATATATATATATATATATATATATATATATATATATATATATGGGGAAGGGGGGTCCATAGGATTCATCATATTATTAAAGGTATCTGTGCCTCAAAAATGGTTAAGACCCACTGTCCTAGACCAATTATTCGTCCCAAACTGAATAATCTATCCGTACTGAATTTGTCCCAGATTGAATATTTGTCTTAGACCAAATATTCGCTTCGGACTAAATATTTGTCTTAGAACAAATATTCGCTTCGGACTGAATATTCAACCTAGACAATCGACTTGCATCAAGGCAACAAAATATTAAAACAAATAAAGCATATTATAAAATATTTACCGAGTTGATATATATATATATATATATATATATATATATATATATATATATATATATATATATATATATATATATATATATATATATATATATATATATATATATATATATATATAATATATATATATATATATAGTAAATTGGCCTAACTAAATTCTCTACATATTTTTCATGTATATGTAAATTAATATTTTCACAGTTGTTATAAATATAAAAATAAAAAATATATAAAAAATTCGGATAGCAACAACTGGTGTTCTATTTTATAATACACCAATACCAATATATATATATATATATATATATATATATATATATATATATATATATATATATATATATATATATATATATATATATATATATATATATATATATATATATATATATATATATACTTTTACTTACTTTTTTACCCCTTGGACCTTCCTTATTGGAAGGGCCGCATTGCTTTTAAGAAATCTGCAACGGCCGCCGGCCGTACTCAAAGGTCTCTCAGAGAGGAGACGTGATGGAAAGTTCTGTGTTGTGTAATGGAGGTGCATCTCAGAAGGAGGTGTTTTGTTGTTTGTGGTTCTTGCATACATCTTTGACATATTGGGGATATTGTGTTTTGTATATTGAATCTATGTTTGTATGCTTCTAGGTTAGGGTGGTGGCCTGACCTTAATCTGGATAGGGTAATTTGGGTTTTGCGTGGTAATGTGTTTTGTGTATTTGATATGTCGGGTGGTTGTTCGTTGAGAAGATGATTTGGTTGGCGGGCGTTGAGATAATTTAATGTTATGATTGTGTGTATGTGTTTGTTTATTGGTGTGTTGTTTGCAGTAGGTGGAATGGTTCTGAATATGTTACTGTAGTATTGGGCAGGGGATGATGGAGGTAATTTTAAACGGTGTCTTGTGTGGTCTTGTAGGGTATAGTGACAAGGGTGTGATATTTCTAGGGTGTTTGTGTAGAATTGGGTATTTTTTTTCCGTGTATCATGTTTAGATGATTAACGGTGTTTTGTTTTTTTATAATTTCTCGGAGGTGGCCGGGTCAGGCTGGAGATGCGTAATTAACTATATCTATATATATATATATATATATATATATATATATATATATATATATATATATATATATATATATATATATATATATATATATATATATATATTAGGTGGAGCTAAAAAAAGGTGTTAAATTTATAGCTTTAGCTTCCATTATGACGTAACATGATGACGTCATTTTGTAACTATAATTTCGATTTATAATAATTTTATTCTTATGTTCAAAGCCTCTTTCCAGAGAGGATTTCATTTGCTATTTTGTTTATTTTATAAGACTAATAATATGCAATTCACAGTAAAAGGAAATAGTCCATTTCTGAAGTAATATATATATATATATATATATATATATATATATATATATATATATATATATATATATATATATATATATATATATATATATATATATATATATATATATATATATATATATATATATATATATATATATATTATATATATTATATATATATATATATATATATATATATATTATATATATATATATATATATATATTATATATATATATATATATATATATATATATATATATATATTACAGTGGCATGTTTATTTAATTCTTGGAAACTACGATGTTTACACATTCTCCCTCTCTCATATATATATATATATATATATATATATATATATATATATATATATATATATATATATATATATATATATATATATATATATATATATATATATATATATATATATATAAGGGGCAAGAATATTCCATTGTTTTTAGGGGGCGCTGCTGATGTCGGTATATTCTGAAATTTTAATTACGTAAGCAAAACGATTTGGTTCGCGCAAGATTGGGAATTTTTAACAGGTCAAAAATTTAGTAAAATTAAAAATAGAAATGATTTTAGATTCTCTCATATATATATATATATATATATATATATATATATATATATATATATATATATATATATATATATATATATATATATATATATATATATATATATATATATATATATATATATATATATATATGTGATGTATCGGATATCAAATTTTTAATATCTGCGGATGTGAATGCGGATGTCTTATTTTTTCACATTCGTGCGGATGGTGTTATGTTCATATATATTATATATATATATATATATATATATATATATATATATATATATATATATATATATATATATATATATATATATATATATATATATATAATATATAAGAGAAAAGGCACCAATGTCACGTAGCAAAGATAAAGGATCAAGAGAATTAGAAAGAGCGGAACTCAATCCTATCCAAAAGACCAGTGAAACCTAAGCCACCCCAAATTTGAGAGCAATACTTACTTCTTACAAGGGCGGATGAGGCCCGTGTATAATTGGAATAACTGCGAAGAAGTAAAAAATTCTCGCAGCCTAAACAGAACTGTCAGCTTCTTTGAAGCTGCCCTTCAACCAATGTGATGCGAGGTTTCCAAGACATTTTTTTTTTAGCTTATGTCAAGTCCAAATATGTTTATCGAAAGAAGAAAAAGTTAGGAGGTGTCTTTGAGAGGGAGATTGCAAGAAGTTGAGTTTTTAAAGAGTTGAATTTCACAAGGTTGAGACGACCCCACTGTGAAATTATATTCAGATCAACAAGAATGTAATCGGGAAGATGAAGACGAGAAGCAACTCTAGATGAAAAAGAGGGAGCAGATATGAAATGAGTAGAAGAATGGAGGGTCGTGTCATCGCATATGAATTCATTGGGTTAGATGAGCAGCAGCTGAAATCATTAATGAAAAGTAGGAATAGAGTAGGAGACAAGACAGGAATCTGAGGAACACCACTGTTTACAGGAAATGAAGAAGTCTCTCCATCAAGAACAGTCGAAATGGAACGATTTGAAAGAAAGCTACATAAGTAAGCAAAGGGAAGGAGTAATCCCAAAGGAAGGGAACTTGGAAAGCAGTAAAGCCATACCCGGTGAAATGCCTTAGATATATCAAGCGCTACCACACAATGTCTCCCCATGGTCCCTAAAGGCAGAATACCATAAATCTGTGAGATAGGAAAGTATATATAACCAGTAGACTTCGAACGTCGAAACTCATACTGACGATCAGAAAGAAGGGAATGGGATTCCAGAGGATCTTAAGAAATGAGGTTGAGAAGGGTTTCAAAGATCTTAGACAGAATACAAGTGAGAGCTATTGGGCGATAGCTGGAAGGATCAGAGCGGTTACCTTTCTTTGGAATAGGTTGGACTAATGCACCCTTCCAACACTGTTGGAAAGTACTAGTATTGAGGCATATAGAGTAAAGTTGAACGAGGGATAAAGCCAGCTCAGAAGTACTCCCTTAAAACTCTGGGAGGAATGCCATCTGGGCCGCTTGCCTTCCTAACGTTCATAGATTTCAGAAGCCCATGAACCTGTTCAAATGTAATCACAGGTAAAAGTATGGGACATCTGAGAGGAGTAGTAGTAGGAGAAAGATTGCCGGAGTCGTTCAGGGTTGAATTAGAGGAGAACAGGAGGCCGAAGAGATTAGCCTTTTCAGTTGGAGTGTTAGCAACAGATATATCAGAGTGAATAAGAGAAAAAAAGATATAGATATATATATATATATATATATATATATATATATATATATATATATATATATATATATATATATATATATATATATATATATATATATATATATATATATATATATATATATATATGTGTGTGTGTGTGTGCGCGCGCGGGAACAAACTAACTCTATATATTTCAAAAAATATTTCTATAGCTTCTATTACTACTTCAACTTCTCCATGACTTGATTGATAGCCACTGTTTAACTTTTTTGTCAAGTTACTTCAATTTATTAAGTAGCAAAAAAATAAAATAAAATAAAAAATAAATAATAATAATAATAATAATCTTTGTTGAGGGATTTGACCACCAATTGAAATGCTGGAATAGCTATCCAAATTGCTGGATTTTATTTAAAAGTTAGAACATCATCATTTAGATTCATTTCAAATTTTGGATTGACCTTTACCAAAATTTACCTATTAAGTAAGTTTTGGTCTTTACATCATTAACTAATTCCGTCCGTAAGTAATTCGAAAACTTGGCTTAGTGAATATGCCAAATGTTAAATTTTCTTTATATATTAACTAAAAATTTTAATTGTTGAATAAAATCTAAAGTATGCACTTAGAACATTTGAGATACTAAATTGAGAAAAAAAAAACATAATTTACAAAATATATCCTATGCTTACAGTCTTGCAAACCGAAACTAAGTAAGAATTTTAAAAATAAAATGAGTAAAAAATAAATAAATAAATAACAATAATCGTGTAGATTATCAATTATTATCGCTTGTCATATATCTCTTTGTTTGTGTAAGGTTCTGAATCAGGCTTCATATTTCCCGAATGTTAGTTCAAGTTCATTCCAAAATTGAACATGAAAATATTTAATGTTATTATTATTATTATTTTTATTATTATTATTTTTCTTATTATTATTATTTATTTAGTAGTAGTAGTTATGATGAAGCTTGATTTTGCTAACTTTAAATTAGCAGTTTATATGATAATAATAATAATTAAAATAATAATGATAATAATTAAAATAACTAATACAATAATTACATTAGCAACAACAACAAAAAATGAGGATGAGGATGATGATAATAATAATAATAATAATAATAATAATAATAATAATAATATCAGAATTACTACTTCGGTTACTTAATTATTAGTATCATTGCAGCGCTTATAAATTTGACATTGTCAGTACAGAAAATGACAGGGCCTGCCTGGCTTTATTATTTCATTCGCACAAACCTTCGTTCTCTCCTCTATAATTAGCGTCTAGACAGTAGCCTCTGTCCTATAGTAATAGTAATAATAATAATAAAAGTAATGATTAAAGATAGTAATAGTAAATGTAA
>SEYY01018469.1:215000-217500 GCA_009176605.1 Armadillidium nasatum | reverse complement strand
TATATATATATATATATATATATATATATATATATATATATATATATATATATATATATATATATATATATTCTTACTATCATTATTGTTATTATTTTTATAGTAAAATATATGTTCTCTTTCAAAGTATAGACTGTCTATTGAATTTTATTAGTATTAATAAATACTCTTCATTAGCATTTAAATATTCCGACGATTTGAAGGTATTAATAATTTGGCAAAAGGGGAAAGCCATTTTAAAAGGATTCAGCTTTTTTAAAAATTAAAAATTTACTTTGAGGAAGTTCGTGGTAATGTGTGTGTGTGTGTGTGTGTGTGTGTGTGTGTGTGTGTGTGTGTGTGTGCATAGGGGTGTGTGGATGGGTGGAAGTAAGAAATAAAAGAAAAGTACTCTTACTGTTGATAATAAATACAAAACAATAGAACAATATATGTATGGAAATATGAATATACGTTTGTGTGTAACAAAGTGTATATATATATATATATATATATATATATATATATATATATATATATATATATATATATATATATATATATATATATATATATATATATATATATATATATATATATATATATATATATATATATATATATATATATATATATATATATATATATATATATATATATATATATATATATATATATATATATATATATATATATATATATATATATATAGTAATATAAAAAAAAAATAAAAATAAAATAAAATAAAAAAAAAAAAAAAAAAAAAAAAAAAAAAAAAAAAAATGTAAAAAAAAAAAAAAAAAGAAAATAAATAAATAAATTAAAAAAAAATTAATGAATATATATATTACAAAAAATGAAAAAAAGAAAAAGAAACGGTAAAATGAAGTTGGTTCCGAAGAAGGTGATAGATAATATTGAGGTCGGTGAACTACCAAATAAAAATACCAATTATTAAAACCAAAATTTTTGTAGAAGAAAATGCGAGTTTGACCTCAAGTTTTTAAAACGGTAGACAAATGTACTTTTCTTGTTTATATAGCCAGTGGTTAAATAAAAATAATAATTATTATTATTATTATTATCATTATTATTTATCATTATCATTATTTATTATTATTACTTATTTATTATTAATCATTATTATCATTATTATTATTATTATTATTATCATTATTTATTATTTATTATTATTATTATTATTATTATTATTATTATTATTATTATTATTATTATTTTATTATTATTATTATTATTATTATTATTATTATTATTATTATTATTATTATTATTAATAGTAGTGGAAATAGAAGGAATAAAAATGGTTGGTGTAGTTGAAAGTGAAATGGAAATAGTTTCATAATTATTATTATCAGTAGTAGTAGTAGTAGTAGTACAGTAGAAGTAATAGAAATAGATGGAAAAATAGTATTAGGTGTAGTAGAAATTAGGATTATTATTATTAGTAGTAGTACTGGTAGTAGTTAAAATAGTAATAGTGATAGGAGTACTTGGAATTATTAATAATAATAATAATAATAATAATAATAAATAATAATAATAATAATAATAATAATAATAATTGCTTTGTTTATCCAATTGATTTTCATTAAAACACATGCTAATCTTTAATGAAAATTCTAAATATATTTCTCTAATTTGCTATCCCTCTTCTACTATTACTATTGTTATTATTACTATTATTTTATTTTTATTAATGCAGTTTTTCTTATTATTAATGATATAAGTATTAATATTTTTATTATTATTATTATTATTATTATTTATTATTATTATTATTATTGCTATTGATGCCGTTTTACTACATTAATATTATTATTATTATTAAAATTATTATTAATATTATTATTGATGAAGTTTTTCTCATTATTATTATTATTAGTGGTATAAGTATTATTATTTTTATTGTTATTATTATTATTACTATAGATGTTATTGCAGTTTTATTATTAGCCATTGATTTTATAAGAGATTTAGGAAGCAATTTTCAGAGAAGCAATAATTCGTTAGCAAATAAATTAACAATTTTAATACTCTGTAAATCCCGTTTTTCATTTTGTGTGTGTGTATGTGTGTGTGTAACAAGATTAAAACAGTTTTTATTATTATTATTATTATTATTACTAGTAGTAGTAGTAGTATTTGTAGAGTTATTGACAACTAATTTTAACAGTAGTATTTTACTTTCGTATTAATGTGTATTATTAAAATCAGTATCATAAAGTATTAGTATTAATACATAATATTCTAAACCCACAAGTAATATTTTTTTTTCTATAAGGTAAACAATGAATATTAATAACTTGTAGCTTCTGTAAAATTCTATGAAAAAATATCACTTAACACAAAATATTCACAGAACAACATTAATATTACTTATTAACATACTTAATGATGGGATTTTAAGAGCTGAAATGTTGAAATAAAATATATATATATATATATATATATATATTAATATATATATATATATATATATATATATATATATATATATATA
>SEYY01018469.1:210000-212500 GCA_009176605.1 Armadillidium nasatum | reverse complement strand
ATGGAAGCAAGGAATAGAGCTAACAATATTATAAATAGGTATAATAAATCACAATGTTTACAAGAGGAAAGAGGTTTTAAGTAAATTGTATCACTATATTAGACCAGAAGTATTGTAAGACAAGTTTGGGTATCTCATTTAAGAATAGACTTAGAAATGCTGGAAAGAGTGCTACGATGACCAGCAATGGTGATTTTCTGACTTTGAGAGTATGAGTTTTTTTTATTCAAAAAAGTGTTTATAAATTTTTAAAAAAAAATAATTAATCCATTTTTTAATTAATTATTATTTTACATATTTGTTTTTGTTATTACTGATTTCTTTGGTATTTATTAATTAGCAGGTTATTAAATAGATTTTAGTTGCCTTTCTTTTCATGTTTAGGTTAACTGCTAATTTAAAATAATTTCAAATTATGCTGCATACACACACACATACACCTACACATAAACACCTACACACACACACACACATAGAGAGAGAGGGGGACGTTTTATGGCACTCTAGGACTATTATCATTATAACATGGAGAGATATGCTCAATTTTTCCTTATTAACCTCAATACTTTGAGCATTACTTCAATTAAGAACTTGTCCCCATTTAATAAGGATCCATTTCGACCTTGTTTATATTCACGTCCAAGGTTAAAACACTCTTCATAATAAATCAAAGTCTTCAGAAGACTTATCACTCAAAGTAGTTAAATCTATTTAAATTATTTTTTTTTTTTTTACTGAAGGACACGAGACTCCTGTAGAAGAGAAGGAGCTCTTATAATAAAAGCAATTTGTTTCGACCTCGATGTTCTTAAAGGACTGCAAAAACGGGTGATAAATTGATAGAAAAAAAAATCATACGATTTTGGTACACGATTGTTTTTAAGTATATTTACGACCATACGAACGATTATTTTGCACGATTCTAGAGGGACAAGTTTCGGTCATGCGACCGATTTGACTCGAAATTAGAATATATAAAGGAAATTAAATATATATATATATATATATATATATATATATATATATATATATATATATATATATATATATATATATATATATATATATATATATATATATATATATATATATATATCTAAAACTCAACCCAAACCTTCATCTGCATTTAATATTCTCGGTGCTTATTTTCTTGATCTTTCTTGGAAGAATCACATTATTTCTTTTTCAAAACAAACTTCTAAGAGGTTGTTTGTTCTGAGGCGCCTTCATAATTTCTGTACGCTACCCCAGTTGCTTGTTCTTTATAGAGGCATTGTTCGTTCTTGTATGGAGTACGCCTCACATATCAGGGGTGGTTCTACTGATACTGCTCTCTTGGTGTCTAGGTAGGGCTTTTCGTCATATAAACGCTTTCGCTCTCAATAACTCTCTCCAGTTTCTTTCTGCACGTCGAATTATTGCGTCTCTCTTTATACTATCGCTACTACAACGGACACTGCTTTTCTGAATTCTCCCATTGCATACTTCCCTGTGAAGGGTTCGAGCGACATTCCTTTCTACACAGTCTCATCCTTTCTCTGTCCAACTCTCTGACCCTAGATTTAACCACAATTCACAGTATTACATGTATTTTATTGGTAAAGTCTAGAACATATTCCTTTTATCTGTTTTTCTTAATTTCCTTTTATTTGCACATCTTCAAAAGCCGCGTATCGGGACATATCGGGTTTTAATAGATCTTGATTCTGTAATTCCCCAACTCTGGTGGAAATTGGTAGGCTTCTGACCTTTGCCCACCAGAGTATATATATATATATATATATATATATATATTAATATATATATTATATATATATATATAATATATATATATATATATATATATATATATATATATATATATATATATATATATATATACCTGTGAGTGGTGGTACATGTGGAATGACCATTACCAAATTTAGTAGTAGTACAAATATATTTACCCGATTTCGCGCCATATAAGAACTGTATCCCCTACAAACGTAACAAAAACTTTCTTAGTCAATGTCTGTGTTAAATAATAGTAACAAGGAAAGAGTAACAAAAGTAACAAAAAAGGTAACAAAAATGACCTTTACTTAATATAAAATACCTTCATTTTATAACTATTTTTTCTTCTTCTTCTTCTTTACTACCATCGAATCTAAAATAAATTATTCATACGTATTGAAGTAATGAAGTCGCACACAGGTTAATCAATATTTTTGACCAAGTCGTGACTATGCACCTGTGTGTGTATGTGTGTGTGTGTGTGTGTCTGAATAATGTACGTATTTTTTTGTGTGTACCGTGACATTTACCTCTGGACTTCAGTATGAAATTGCAATTGTGTGTTCTATTCTCGCTTTAGATGGGTCAATAACCTTATATATATATATATATATATATATATATATATATATATATATATATATTATATATATATATATATATATATATATATATATATATATATTATTATATATGTGTGTGTGTGTGTCGTGTGTGTGTGTGTGCG
>SEYY01018469.1:182500-205000 GCA_009176605.1 Armadillidium nasatum | reverse complement strand
TGCTTTCTGAAATATTCCTCAGTGTTCTGTTTTTTTTTTTGTTTTTTTTTTTTTTTTTTTAAGAAAAAATCAATATAATATATATATATATATATATATATATATTATATATATATATATATATATATATATATATATATATATATATATATATATATATATATATATATATATATATATTATAGAGAGAGAGAGAGAGAGAGAGAGAGAGAGGTGCGTGTGTGTGTGTGTGCCGTCTTTCGTAGCGATATTAGTACCCTCTATTAGACGACTTACCCCACGGTGTGAAAAGGTTGGGTTAAAATGTTTTCTATGCGATTCGTTTCCGTTTGGTTCGCTCTTTTTCACGCTTCACCTATCCAGAGGGTATTCTAATGTACTCTCGATTATACGCTGGAGTGTCTGTTGAACTTGTTTAGTTGGCACTTCCACTCACACTCTGCCATCTTCCCATTTACACTACAAGTTAACACTTAATTTCTCAACTTTAAATTCTTCGAATGTCAAAACTTCAAAATTGGACACATTCTAAATTCATCATCTTTCTCTGGAAATATTTTTAGTTATTTCAGTACTCAGCACTGCTAATAGCTATCTTTTAGTTCTCAAGATACAGTTGGTAAACTTACCTTCCACATCTTGCGATCTTATTTCTTTGATTTTCCTTGAAATAATTACCACTAAATAACTACTTGAAATAATTTTCTTGCTGGAAGCATGCTCTGTACCGAAGAAAAGGGGGAGCCCTCAACCCCCAAAACTGTCACCCTGTTGCTTTAATCTCGGTAAAGTTTTTGAATCTATCGCCAGTTTTGCTTTCTTAAGATCTCTTTGCTTGTGATCTCCATTTCAGTATTCATCGGGATTTATGATGACATCGAAAACAACCTTTTCATAGCCCCGACTAAAATAAGAGAAAGATATTATAGATTTTATTTTTTCCAAGTGAAAGTGATGATTATTAGTGAAATTACCATTGAAGTGAATGAAAGAATGTGCATAGCAGTTACCTCTGGGATGAGAGAGAGCTTGGAAGGAAATTAATGAGACTGTTTAGAAACACGAGCCATTCGAGCCCCCTCCCCCTTTAAAGGAAGGCGGTATGCAACTGAATTAGTATAATAGTAGTGATGCGACAGGTCGGCTGACGGAGAGAGAGATTGTGTGTCGGTGAAAGTGGAAGGTGTGATGAGTCGAAAAACCCTAAAGTCACCCTAGGTTGTGATGCATATTTCATACAGGGAAAGACAATGCCCATATGCAGAACAGGTCACTGGATTGGGTAAAAATAATGAGTTGGCAATTTTTTCAAAAAGTTATTTTTGGACATATATAGAAGAAAAGAATACAGAATTTAAAGTAGAATAAATTTTTTTTTTTAAAGATTAAACCGTCATCACCGTAATTTCAAATTAATTTTAAAGAAGACATTTTAAGCGATTTTGAAATAAAAAATATTTAAAAGAATATTTTTAGAAGCAAAGTTTAATTGTAAATGTTGCACATTGCAATGTGCTTAACATAGCAATATTTAAGAATTTGACCTTAAGAATTTGACCCAGGGCGCAGCAGAACTGAGGTAGTGAAGTTAAAGCTAACCCATATAAATGCCCCCCCCCCAAAAAAATACCTTTTTTGGGGGGCACTTCATGTGAATTGTCTCATATATATATATATATATATATATATATATATATATATATATATATATATATATATATATATATATATATATATATATATATATATATATATATATATATATATATATATATATATATATATATATATATATATACAAACCTTTCTCCACAATCGTGAGGTGTTGTCTACCGTGAGCCGCAATCAATCCTAATACTCATAAACTTGCCACTCTTTTTCCTTTCACTTCTATCCTCCTTTAACTGCACACCTTCATCCCAGCTCAACCCTCTGTCCCACAATAACTCCTTGACCACGCTCACCCAACCTCCTTTCGGTCTCACCCTACCTCTCATACCCACTATTTCTGAAACGAACACCTTTTTTGCCAATCTCTCCTCATTCATCCTACAAACATGTCCAAACCATCTTAGCATGATCTGCTCAGCTCTCCCAACCAAACTCCTTCTTCAACTACACATGCCCCCATATTCCAACATTCCTGACTCTCTCCCTTCTACTTACACCACACACCGCCCTCAGACCCTTCATTTCAAAAACCTCAACCTTTTTTCTTTTCCTTGCATTCAACCTGCAAACTTCGCTTCCATACATAACTACCGGTACATAACAACCCTCGGACATTTTCAACTTTACCTCTCTGGATAACTTTCCTATGTTCCAAATATCTCACAAACCCCCTAGCACTTTCTCTCCTTTTTTTATTCTGTTCCCTACTTCATCGTCCACTCCCATTTCCCCCCAAAAAATCCACCCCCAAGAATTCCAATCTCTCCCTCCTTACTTTAATCTGCAATTCATCACCTACCACCTATACCCTTTCCCCTCTCCTCCTCATTTTTTATCCATAATACTTTGCACATGTCCGCATTCACTCTTAAGCCCAACTCGACACAACCTTTTACGAATTCCTAAACCAAAACCTTCAAAGCCTCTTGTGACTCCGCCAAAAGGACAACATCATCTGCATACAAAAACACATTCGCGTCCCATACTTCCTGTTGTTCTCTCATTCCTACCCCTCTACCTTCCCTATCCATCAATCTCGACACTTTATTGATAAATAAGTTAAACAACCCCGGAGACATCACACAGCCCTGCCTCAACCCATTATTTACATAAAAAAATCAGTTTCCATTCTATTTACTCTTACACATGTCCTGCTATTCCAGAAAAAATGCCCTTATACCCTCAATTTCATACTCACTCAGAACCTCCCACAATTTACTCCTATCCACCCTATCATAAGCTTTTTCCAGATCCATAAAACACACATACAAATCCTTCCCTTAATCTCTACTTTTCTCTTTAATCATTCTTAAAGTGAAAACCTGATTTGTACACTCCCTTCATTCCCTAAATCACCCTTGTTCCTCACCTATCAACCCACTCATCCCTGTCCTTCCCATTATAATTCTACCATATGCTTTACCCACTACGCTCAGCAAACTAATCCCCCAATAACTCCCACACTCAAATTTATCACCCTCTCCTTTATATAAAGGGACCATACACGCATCTTACCATTTATATATATATATATATATATATATATATATATATATATATATATATATATATATATATATATATATATATATATATATATATATATATATATATATATATATATATATATATATATATATATATATATATATATATTTTAGGTACCAGTTTCAGCAAAAGTGAATATCAACAGATTCAAGGAGAAAGAGCGGCTGTGCAACATCATAAAGATACTCTCAAATTAGAGGGCGAGTTTTCAAGCCAAACTTCCACTAAAAATACTTTTCAAGAACATTTGGACGTTCAGTCAAATCGTGTGGAACGCAAGAAAACTTGGACTAAACGAGAAGGTGAACTGTATGTAAACCGTTCAAGTGACGAATACAAGAAATTTGATCACGTTGAAAGGTCATCTGCAGTTAAACACGAAGATAACCTTAAAATGGATGGATTGTTTGAAGGAAGACCCCGAACCCTTGCACCAATAGGGGAAAGGGCAGTAATTACGAGAAGGCAAGATAACCTCTTGATGGAAGGCGAGTTTCAAGGTAGAGAAGAAGACAGTTATCAGTTTGTAAAGAGAGAAGAAATTAAAAGATATCCAGACAACTTGAAATTAGGAGGTGATTTTGAAGGCCGATACCCACAAGGAGTTCCAGTTGGAATAACAGAGCAAATGAAAAGGTATCCAGACAATTTACGAATGGATGGAGAGTTTATAAGCAGACCTAGGAGTCGAAGTCCCGTAAAAGGAGAAAGAGCTCCTATTCAAAAACACCCAGATAACTTAAAGATGGAAGGATCCTTTGAAGGAGTGAGTCGTTCCCTTAGTCCAGTGAAAGGCGAAAGAGCTCGTCCCAAGAAACATTCCGATAACTTAAAAATGGAGGGTGAATTTCAGGGTAAGCATTTAGAAGGCATACCAAAAGGAGAAAGAGCCATAGTGAAGAAACAAAAAGACAATCTGAAAATGGAAGGATCATTTGAAGGAAAACCAAGAGGCAGAAGTCCCGAAAAAGCCGAAAGGTCTAAGCCTAAAAAATATCCCGACAACTTAAAAGTAGAAGGTGAATTTCAAGGGAGACCTAAGGATTCTGCTCCAAAAGCCGAGCGTCAGAAACCTAAAAAGTATTCAGATAACCTAAAAATGGACGGTGAATTTACAGCTCCAGAGCATGAAGGAGTACCAAAAGGTGAAAGAGCTTCCGTTAAAAAACATCCTGATAATTTATGGATGGACGGAGATTTTACGGGAAAACCTAAGGAAGATGCCCCTCGTGGCATAAGGGCTCCTGTCCAGAAACACCCAGATAATTTAAGAATGGAAGGAGATTTTACTGCTCCAGAAAATGAAGCAATACCAATAGGAGAAAGAGCAATAATTAAAAAGAATTTGGATAATTTGAAAATGAGCGGAGAGTTTGAAGGAAGGAGAGATGAGAGTACAATTTTGCGAGGTGAAAGAGCTGATGTAATTCGCCATGAAGATAATTTACACATGGAAGGTGAATTTATAGGCAAAGAATATGAGAAAGTAACCAGAGGAGAAAGAGCCCGTATAAAGAAACATCCTGATAATTTATATATAGATGGGGAATTTGAAGGAAAATCCATTGATGAAATTCCACATGGGATACGACAAGAACCTAAAAAGTATGAAGACCATCTGAAGATGGAGGGAGATTTTACTGCGCCTGAAAAAGAACCAGCTCCAAAGGCACTGCGTGAACCCATTAAAAAGCATCCTGACAATCTAAAAATGGATGGAGCTTTTATTGCCCCTGAAGCAGAAATAGTTCCTCGGGGAGAGAGGGCCCCTATAAGAAAACACAAAGACAATCTGAAGATGGAAGGTACGTTTGAGGCTCCTCAGACAGAAGAAACACCAAAAGGAGAAAGAGCTTTTATAAAAAGACATAAAGATAATTTGACAATGACGGGAGATTTCCAAGGTAAAGATAATGAATTCATTATTCAGAGAGGAGAAAGAGCTGATATTATAAAGAGGGAAGACAATTTAAAAATGGAAGGTGAATTTATTGGCAAAACATACAGTGAATATACAAAAGGAGAGAGAGCATCAGTGAGAATTAACGAAGATAATTTAAAAATGGAAGGAGAATTTGTAGGAAGAGACAAAGAAAACATTCCAATAGGGATCCGTTCTAGAATTAAAAAGCACCAAGATAATCTTTACATGGAAGGAGACTTTCAAGGAAAAGAAGAAGAAAATATAATATTAAGAGGAGAAAGGGCGGAGACAATACGAAGGGAAGACAACTTACGATTAGATGGTGAATTTACTGGAAAAACCATTGAAAGTGTTAAAAGAGGAGAAAGGGTGCTAATTCAAAAAACAGTCGGACAACTTAACAATGGGTGGAGAATTTGAAGGAAGGGTGAAAGAAGAAGTACCTCAAGGAGAAAGAGTTGTAGTTAAGCGTCATCCAGACAATCTGAAGATGGAAGGAGATTTTGATGCCCCGCATTATGAACCAGTTCAAAGGGGAGAGCGAGCACCAATTAGAAAACATCCTGATAATTTGAAAATGACCGGTGATTTTGAGGGTAGACCAAGAGAAGATGCTCCACTTCCTGACCGTGTTCCTGTGAAACGTCATCCTGACAACCTCAAGATGGAAGGAGACTTCGATGCTCCACATTATGAACCAGTGCAAAGGGGAGAACGCGCTCCAATTAGAAAGCATCCTGATAACTTGAAAATGACTGGTGACTTTGAAGGTAGACCAAGAGAAGATGCCCCACATGCTGAACGTGTTCCTGTAACCCGTCATCCAGACAATTTAAAGATGGAAGGAGACTTTGATGCCCCGCATTATGAACCAGTTCAAAGGGGAGAGCGAGCACCAATTAGAAAGCATCCTGATAACTTGAAAATGACTGGTGATTTCGAAGGTAAACCAAGAGAGGATGCTCCTTATGCAGTACGAGCCCCAGTTACACGTCACCCTGATAACCTCAAGATGGAAGGAGACTTCGACGCTCCACATTATGAACCAGTGCAAAGGGGAGAACGTGCTCCAATTAGAAAACATCCCGACAACTTGAAAATGACCGGTGATTTTGAGGGTAGACCACGAGAAGATGCCCCACTTCCTGACCGTGTTCCTGTGAAACGTCATCCTGACAACCTCAAAATGGAAGGAGACTTCGATGCTCCACATTATGAACCAGTGCAAAGGGGAGAGCGAGCACCAATTAGAAAGCATCCTGACAACTTGAAAATGACCGGTGATTTCGAAGGTAAACCAAGAGAGGATGCTCCTTATGCAGTACGAGCCCCAGTAACACGTCACCCTGATAACCTCAAGATGGAAGGAGACTTCGACGCTCCACAATATGAACCAGTGCAAAGGGGAGAACGCGCTCCAATTAGAAAACATCCTGATAACTTGAAAATGACTGGAGACTTTGAAGGTAAACCAAGGGAAGATGCTCCGTATGCAGTACGAGCCCCCGTAACTCGTCATCCTGATAATCTCAAGATGGAGGGAGACTTTGATGCCCCACATTATGAACCAGTTCAAAAGGGAGAGCGAGCGCCAATTAAGAAAGCATCCTGATAACTTGAAAATGTCCGGCGATTTCGAAGGTAAACCAAGAGAGGATGCTCCGTTTGCCGAACGTGCTCCTATTACACGTCATCCAGACAACCTCAAGATGGAAGGAGACTTCGATGCTCCACAATATGAACCAGTGCAAAGAGGAGAACGCGCTCCAATTAGAAAGCATCCTGATAACTTGAAAATGACTGGTGATTTTGAAGGTAGACCAAGAGAAGATGCCCCACATGCTGACCGTGTTCCTGTAACTCGTCATCCAGACAATCTAAAGATGGAAGGAGACTTTGATGCCCCACATTACGAACCAGTTCAAAGGGGAGAGCGAGCACCAATTAGAAAACATCCTGATAATTTGAAAATGACCGGTGATTTTGAGGGTAGACCAAGAGAAGATGCCTCCACTTCCTGACCGTGTTCCTGTGAAACGTCATCCTGACAACCTCAAAATGGAAGGAGACTTCGATGCTCCACATTATGAACCAGTTCAAAAGGGGAGAGCGAGCACCAATTAGAAAGCATCCTGATAACTTGAAAATGACTGGTGATTTTGAAGGTAAACCAAGAGAGGATGCTCCTTATGCAGTACGAGCCCCAGTAACACGTCACCCTGATAACCTTAAGATGGAAGGAGACTTCGACGCTCCTCAATATGAACCAGTGCAAAGGGGAGAACGCGCTCCAATTAGAAAACATCCTGATAACTTGAAAATGACTGGTGATTTTGAGGGTAGACCACGAGAAGATGCCCCACTTCCTGACCGTGTTCCTGTGAAACGTCATCCTGACAATCTCAAAATGGAAGGAGACTTCGATGCACCACAGTCTGAACCTGTATTAAGAGGTGAACGCGCTCCTGTGAGGAAACATCCAGATAATTTGCGAATGACTGGAGAATTTGAAGGCAAGCCAAGGGAAGATGCTCCGTATGCAGAACGAGCACCAGTAACACGTCATCCTGATAACCTTAAGATGGAAGGAGATTTTGAATCTCCACGGTATGAACCAGTTCAAAGGGGAGAGCGAGCGCCAATTAGAAAACATCCTGACAACTTGAAAATGACCGGCGATTTCGAAGGTAAACCAAGAGAAGATGCTCCTTACGCAGAACGTGTTCCTGTTACGCGTCACCCTGACAACCTCAAAATGGAAGGAGACTTTGATGCTCCTCAGTATGAACCAGTGCAAAGGGGAGAACGGGCTCCGATTAGAAAACATCCTGATAACTTGAAAATGACTGGTGATTTTGAAGGTAGACCAAGAGAGGATGCTCCTTATGCCGAGAGAGCTCCTGTTAAACGTCATCCTGATAACCTAAAAATGGAAGGTGATTTTGATGCTCCTCGTCATGAACCGGTTTTAAGAGGAGAACGTGCCACTGTTAAGAAGCATGTTGATAACCTCCATCTAACTGGTGATTTTCAAGGAAAGGAGGAAGAATATGTTACTGTAAAAGGAGAAAGAGCTGATGTAATTAGACGCCATGATAACTTGCGAATGGAAGGAGAATTCACGACAAAAGAACAAGAGAGTTTTGTCGTTGGTGAAAGAGTTGTTGCGAAAAGACACGCCGATAATTTGTTTATGGAAGGTAGCTTTGAAGGAAAAGAAGAATCTGTTGTTCAAAGAGGAGAGAGAAGTGAAATTGTGAGAAGAAAAGATAATTTAACAATGGAAGGTGAGTTTACTGGAAAGGAAGTACAGACAGTTACGAAAGGAGAACGAGCTCAAACAATAAGGCATTTAGATAATCTAAGAATGGATGGAACTTTTGAAGGCAAAACAGTTGAAGAAACTTTAAAAGGAGAACGAGCTCCCGTTAAAAAACACCCTGACAATCTCCGTCTGGATGGAGACTTCCAAGGAAAATCCGTAGAAGAAGTTCCAATTGCAGAACGAGTACCAGTAAAACGCCATCCAGACAACCTTAAAATGGAGGGAGATTTTGATGCTCCTCATTACGAACCAGTTTTAAGAGGAGAACGCGCTCCTGTGAGAAAACATCCTGATAATTTAAAAATGACAGGAGACTTTGAAGGAAAACCAAGAGAAGATGCTCCGTATGCAGTGAGAGCTCCCGTAACTCGTCATCCTGATAACCTTAAAATGGAAGGAGATTTTGACGCGCCACAGCATGAACCAGTTCAAAGGGGAGAGCGAGCGCCAATTAGAAAACATCCTGATAACTTGAAAATGACTGGTGATTTCGAAGGTAAACCAAGAGAGGATGCTCCGTTTGCCGAACGTGCTCCTATTACACGTCATCCAGACAACCTCAAGATGGAAGGAGACTTCGATGCTCCACAATATGAACCAGTGCAAAGGGGAGAACGCGCTCCAATTAGAAAGCATCCTGATAACTTGAAAATGACTGGTGACTTTGAAGGTAGACCAAGAGAAGATGCCCCACATGCTGACCGTGTTCCTGTAACCCGTCATCCAGACAATCTAAAGATGGAAGGAGACTTCGATGCCCCACATTACGAACCAGTTCAAAGGGGAGAGCGAGCACCAATTAGGAAACATCCTGATAATTTGAAAATGACTGGTGATTTTGAGGGTAGACCAAGAGAAGATGCCCCACTTCCTGACCGTGTACCTGTGAAACGTCATCCTGACAACCTAAAAATGGAAGGAGACTTCGATGCTCCACATTATGAACCAGTGCAAAGGGGAGAGCGAGCACCAATTAGAAAGCATCCTGACAACTTGAAAATGACCGGTGATTTCGAAGGTAAACCAAGAGAGGATGCTCCTTATGCAGTACGAGCCCCAGTAACACGTCACCCTGATAACCTCAAGATGGAAGGAGACTTCGACGCTCCACAATATGAACCAGTGCAAAGAGGAGAACGCGCTCCAATTAGAAAGCATCCCGACAACTTGAAAATGACTGGTGATTTTGAAGGTAGACCAAGAGAGGATGCTCCTTATGCAGTACGAGCCCCAGTAACACGTCACCCTGATAACCTCAAGATGGAAGGAGACTTCGACGCTCCACAATATGAACCAGTTCAAAGGGGAGAACGCGCTCCAATTAGAAAACATCCTGACAACTTGAAAATGACTGGAGACTTTGAAGGCAAGCCAAGGGAAGATGCTCCGTATGCAGAGCGAGCACCAATAACACGTCATCCTGATAACCTTAAGATGGAAGGAGATTTTGAATCTCCACGGTATGAACCAATTCAAAGGGGAGAGCGAGCGCCAATTAGAAAACATCCTGACAACTTGAAAATGACCGGCGATTTCGAAGGTAAACCAAAAGAAGATGCTCCTTACGCAGAACGTGTTCCTGTAACGCGCCACCCTGACAACCTCAAAATGGAAGGAGACTTTGATGCACCACAGCATGAACCAGTACAAAGGGGAGAACGAGCACCAATTAGAAAACATCCTGATAATTTAAGAATGACAGGTGATTTTGAAGGTAGACCAAGAGAGGATGCTCCTTATGCTGAACGAGCTCCTGTTAAACGTCATCCTGATAACCTAAAAATGGAAGGTGATTTTGATGCTCCTCGTCATGAACCGGTTTTAAGAGGAGAACGTGCCACTGTTAAGAAGCATGTTGATAACCTCCATCTAACTGGTGATTTTCAAGGAAAGGAGGAAGAATATGTTACTGTAAAAGGAGAAAGAGCTGATGTAATTAGACGCCATGATAACTTGCGAATGGAAGGAGAATTCACAACAAAGGAACAGGAGAGCTTTGTCGTTGGTGAAAGAGTTGTTGCGAAAAGACACGCCGATAATTTGTTTATGGAAGGTAGCTTTGAAGGAAAAGAAGAATCTGTTGTTCAAAGAGGAGAGAGAAGTGAAATTGTGAGAAGAAAAGATAATTTAACAATGGAAGGTGAGTTTATTGGAAAGGAAGTACAGACAGTTACGAAAGGAGAACGAGCTCAAACAATAAGGCATTTAGATAATCTAAGAATGGATGGAACTTTTGAAGGCAAAACGGTGGAAGAAACTTTAAGAGGAGAACGAGCTCCCGTTAAAAAACATCCTGACAATCTCCGTCTGGATGGAGACTTCCAAGGAAAATCCGTAGAAGAAGTTCCAATTGCAGATCGAGTACCAGTAAAACGCCATCCAGACAATCTTAAAATGGAGGGAGATTTCGATGCTCCTCATTACGAACCAGTTTTAAGAGGAGAACGTGCTCCTGTGAGAAAACATCCTGATAATTTAAAAATGACAGGAGACTTTGAAGGAAAACCAAGAGAAGATGCTCCGTATGCAGTGAGAGCTCCCGTAACTCGTCATCCTGATAACCTTAAAATGGAAGGAGATTTTGACGCGCCACAGCATGAACCAGTGCAAAGGGGAGAACGTGCTCCAATTAGAAAGCATCCTGATAACTTGAAAATGACTGGTGACTTTGAAGGTAGACCAAGAGAAGATGCCCCACATGCTGACCGTGTTCCTGTAACCCGTCATCCAGACAATCTAAAGATGGAAGGAGACTTCGATGCCCCACATTATGAACCAGTTCAAAGGGGAGAGCGAGCACCAATTAGAAAACATCCTGATAATTTGAAAATGACTGGTGATTTTGAGGGTAGACCAAGAGAGGATGCTCCTTATGCAGTACGAGCCCCAGTAACACGTCACCCTGATAACCTCAAGATGGAAGGAGACTTTGACGCGCCACAGTATGAACCAGTTCAAAGGGGAGAGCGAGCGCCAATTAGAAAGCATCCTGACAACTTGAAAATGACAGGTGATTTCGAAGGTAAACCAAGAGAGGATGCTCCGTTTGCCGAACGTGCTCCTATTACACGTCATCCTGACAACCTCAAGATGGAAGGAGACTTCGATGCTCCACAATATGAACCAGTGCAAAGGGGAGAACGCGCTCCAATTAGAAAGCATCCTGATAACTTGAAAATGACTGGTGACTTTGAAGGTAGACCAAGAGAAGATGCCCCTCATGCTGACCGTGTTCCTGTAACCCGTCATCCAGATAATCTAAAGATGGAAGGAGACTTTGATGCCCCTCATTACGAACCAGTTCAAAGGGGAGAGCGAGCACCAATTAGAAAGCATCCTGACAACTTGAAAATGACCGGTGATTTCGAAGGTAAACCAAGAGAGGATGCTCCTTATGCAGTACGAGCCCCAGTTACACGTCACCCTGATAACCTGAAGATGGAAGGAGATTTCGACGCTCCACAACATGAACCAGTGCAAAGGGGAGAACGCGCTCCAATTAGAAAACACCCTGACAACTTGAAAATGACTGGAGATTTTGAGGGCAAACCAAAAGAAGGTGCACCATATGCAGAACGTGCCCCTGTGGCACGCCATCCAGACAATTTAAAGATGGAAGGAGATTTTGAAGCACCTCATTATGAACCAGTACAAAGAGGAGAACGCGCTCCCATTCGTAAACATCCTGATAATTTAAAAATGACAGGAGACTTTGAAGGTAAACCAAGAGAAGATGCTCCTCATGCAGAAAGAGCTCCAATAACTCGTCATCCTGATAACCTTAAAATGGAAGGAGACTTTGATGCGCCACAATATGAACCAGTTCAAAGAGGAGAACGTGCTCCTGTGAAAAAACATCCAGACAATTTGAAAATGACTGGAGATTTTGAAGGAAAGCCTAGGGAAGATGTTCCGTATGCCGAGCGAGCTCCTGTTAAACGTCATCCTGATAATCTTAAAATGGAAGGTGATTTTGATGCTCC
The DNA here is from genome assembly GCA_009176605.1 of Armadillidium nasatum. Classification (NCBI taxonomy): domain Eukaryota; kingdom Metazoa; phylum Arthropoda; class Malacostraca; order Isopoda; family Armadillidiidae; genus Armadillidium; species Armadillidium nasatum. The sequence goes on along the minus strand of SEYY01018469.1, from coordinate 192,549 downwards.
TCGTCATGAACCGGTTTTAAGAGGAGAACGTGCCACTGTTAAGAAGCATGTTGATAACCTCCATCTAACTGGTGATTTTCAAGGAAAGGAGGAAGAATATGTTACTGTAAAAGGAGAAAGAGCTGATGTAATTAGACGCCATGATAACTTGCGAATGGAAGGAGAATTCACAACAAAGGAAACGGAGAGCTTTGTCGTTGGTGAAAGAGTTGTTGCGAAAAGACACGCCGATAATTTGTTTATGGAAGGTAGCTTTGAAGGAAAAGAAGAATCTGTTGTTCAAAGAGGAGAGAGAAGTGAAATTGTGAAAAGAAAAGATAATTTAACAATGGAAGGTGAGTTTACTGGAAAGGAAGTACAGACAGTTACGAAAGGAGAACGAGCTCAAACAATAAGGCATTTAGATAACTTAAGGATAGATGGTACTTTTGAAGGCAAAACGGTGGAAGAAACTTTAAGAGGAGAACGAGCTCCCGTTAAAAAACACCCTGACAATCTCCGTCTGGATGGAGACTTCCAAGGAAAATCCGTAGAAGAAGTTCCAATTGCAGAACGAGTACCAGTAAAACGCCATCCAGATAATCTAAAAATGGAGGGAGATTTCGATGCTCCTCATTACGAACCAGTTTTAAGAGGAGAACGTGCTCCTGTGAGAAAACATCCTGATAATTTAAAAATGACAGGAGACTTTGAAGGAAAACCAAGAGAAGATGCTCCGTATGCAGTGAGAGCTCCCGTAACTCGTCATCCTGATAACCTTAAAATGGAAGGAGACTTTGACGCGCCACATTACGAACCAGTTCAAAGGGGAGAGCGAGCGCCAATTAGAAAGCATCCTGACAACTTGAAAATGACAGGTGATTTCGAAGGTAAACCAAGAGAGGATGCTCCGTTTGCCGAACGTGCTCCTATTAACACGTCATCCAGACAACCTCAAGATGGAAGGAGACTTTGATGCACCGCAATATCAACCAGTGCAAAGGAGGAGAACGTGCACCGATTAGAAAACACCCTGACAACTTGAAAATGACTGGAGATTTTGAGGGCAAACCTAAAGAAGGTGCACCACATGCAGAACGAGCCCCTGTGGCACGCCATCCAGACAACTTAAAGATGGAAGGAGATTTTGAAGCACCTCATTACGAACCAATACAAAGAGGCGATCGCGCTCCCATTCGTAAACATCCTGATAATTTAAAAATGACAGGAGACTTCGAAGGTAAACCAAGAGAAGATGCTCCGCATGCAGAAAGAGCTCCAATAACTCGTCATCCTGATAACCTTAAAATGGAAGGAGATTTTGATGCTCCTCATTTCGAACCAGTTACGCGAGGGGAACGTGCTCCCGTTAAAAAGCACCCAGACAATTTGAAATTAGATGGAGAGTTTGTTGGTAAATATGATATTCGAGATGATTACCTTCTCGATAAGGTTGAAAGGTCAAAACTTGTTAAAAGACAAGACAATTTGACTCTTGAAGGTAAATACAACCTTGAAACATTGCAAAAAGAGGAGTATAAAATGCAAAAAGGTGTCAGGGCCGAAATTGTTCGTCATCAAGATAACTTAAAGACAGAAGGTGAATTTACTGGGAAAGTGAAGGAATCAGTTGCATTTTATGGAGATAGAGTTCCTGTTAAAAAGGTTTCAGATAACTTAAAATTGACTGGTGAATTTATTAGCAGGGAAGAAGAAAAAGTACCTATCCGTGGCGAAAGAGCTCCTATACAGAAGCATCCTGATCATTTGAAACTAGATGGAGAATTTTACGCACCTCAGGGAGAAACTCCTACAAAGGGAGAGAGAGCTCCTGTAGTTAAACATCCTGACCACTTGAAATTACAAGGAGAATTTTACGCTCCGGAAGATGAATCTCCCGGTAAAGGAGATAGAGCTCCAATCGTAAAACACCCCGATCATCTAAAGTTAGACGGTGATTTTTACGCTCCTGAAGGCGAACATCCAGGCAAAGGGGAAAGGGCACCAATCGTAAAACGTCCAGATCATCTTAAACTTGATGGAGACTTTTTTGCACCAAAAGATGATGTTCCTGGAAGAGGAGAAAGAGCACCCATTGTTAAACATCCTGATCATTTGAAATTGGACGGTGATTTCTATGCTCCTGAAGATGAACGTCCAGGTAAAGGAGAGAGAGCACCGGTTGTAAAGCATCCAGATCATCTCAAACTTGATGGCGATTTTTATGCTCCTAAAGATGATGTTCCTAGTAGAGGAGAGAGAGCTCCTGTGGTTAAGCATCCTGATCATCTTTGGCCAGAAGGGGATTTCTATGCACCGAAAGAAGAAACTCCTGGTAAAGGAGAAAGAGCTCCACTCGTAAAACATACTGATCATTTAAAATTAGATGGGGAATTTTATGCTCCTTCTGAAGATGTACCTGAAAGAGGGGAAAGATTCCCAGTTGTTAAACCTTCCGATAATTTAAAATTAGATGGAGAGTTTGTGGGTAAAACTGTTGATTCCGTGAAAACCGTTGAAAGAGTTATCGGAAAGAAGCAAAGCGATAATCTAAAAATGGACGGGAAATTTGTAGGAAAAGACAGACAGGATGTGTACAGAAAAGGAGAACGAGCAGAATTTAAACGCCAAGAAGACAATTTAAGAATGGAAGGAGAGATGACGTTTACTAGAGAAGATCATCAGCAATTTAAAGGAGAGAGAGCTAAAATCGTTAAACACTCTGATAACCTACGAATGGATGGGGAACTTGAAGTTGATAAAAAGGAAATTAAAATAGTTAAAGGAGAAAGAGCTGATATTAAGAAACACAGCGACACCTTGAAAATTGATGGAACGTTTGAGGGGAAGAAAAAAGAAGTTTTCCAGAAAGGTGAGAGAGCAAATAGAGTTAGGCACCTTGATAATCTTAAAATGGAAGGTGATTTGAGCATCGAAAAAGAACAGCAGGTCTTGAAAACTGAAAGAACTATTATCAAAAAACGAGAAGACACTTTGAAACTAGAAGGTGAAATGAACATCAGCAAGAAAGAAGTTCATAGAAAAGGAGAAAGAGCTAGTATCAAAAAACATGAAGATTCACTTAAATTAGACGGTGAATTCCATGGAAGAAGAAAATCAGAAACATTTAGCAGAGGAGAAAGAGTTGACGTTAAAAAGCCCAAAGATAATTTAAGGACTGAAGGTAAATTTTCAGCTGGTAGTAAAAGAGAAATAGTTAAAGGCGAGAGAGCAGAAATAAAACGTCACGAAGATAACCTCAAGATGGAAGGTGAATTTGATGCTTATCAGAGAACCAGTACACCAGTCAAAGAGACCGTTAGAAGAAATGAAACATTCAAGGTAACAAGCGAAAGAGCCGTAATTAAACGACATGAAGATTCCCTCAAAATGGAAGGAGAATTTTATGCCACTACTCCAGATGTCAGTCCTATTAAAGGCGACAGAGCCAATATCAAAAAGCCTAGCGATAATCTTTCCACGAATGGTCCGTTTGAAGGACGCCAGAAGGATCCTTTGGGAAAAGGAGAAAGACCATCACCATTTAAATATGACGATAATTTAAAAATGGAAGGAGATTTTGAGGGAAGAAGAAAGTCTTCTCCTCTTCCTGGTGATCGAGCTTCACAGAAGAGATACCCAGATAATTTAAAAGTTGAGGGGGAATTCGATAAGCGTCAAAGTACTCCACCAGGTATTGGTGAGCGCCTTCCACAAAAGAGATATCCGGATAATTTAAAATTAGAAGGTGAGTTTCAGGCAAAATCTGCTCAGCAGCGCGTAACACCAGAAAGATCACAACCAAAAAGACATCCGGACACTTTAAAATTAGAAGGAGAGTTTGATGGAAGAAGAAAAGAAATGGCTGTAGTTAATGGAACTGTAACACCGACTGCTGGAATGGCTTCTGATTATTCCCGTGTTTCAAAAACTACAAAAGAACATTCCCAGACGCAACACTCAGAAGAACATAAGAAGAGTCAATCTCAAAATAATATAGAATCAGACACAAAAAGGGATGTCAAAACAACGCAATCTCGTTCTGCTGATGGAAAAATAATCACCAAAACATATACAACAGAGATGCGAACAGCTAAGTCTGCTTCTCATGCAGAAGAGAGATCATCAAGCGTTAAGCATTCTACTGAAAGGAAAGTTTCATCAGCTGAGTCTAAACTTCAGTCTACTGCTCATCATCATTCTCAATTGAATGTTGCTTCAAGAGGTCAGCATAATAGATCATCAATTGATTTGTCAGAAAATGTCCATGATACCTCTATATCTCAAAGAAAGAGTCATCAGTCTTCACAATCAAGCATCACAGTAGCCTAGATAATAAATTAGAGGTATCAGCTTCGACTAAAGATATGGCTTCGTCTCTGCGGCAAGCCGAAGCATTAGACTTACGTGGAACGACGAAAACCGAAGGCGTTCATTCAGGATCTCATTCAGCGTCTCACTCAACACACGCAGTAAATAATTCTCAACAAGATGATTACAGAAGGTGGTCTGCTCACCAGCATAGAGAGCACAGAGAGCAACACAGATCTAGTCTTCACCAGCAACATCAAATGTCTGCTGGTAGAATTGAGCAACGTACAGAGAGAGTTGCAAAAGGCAAAAACAATGCTTCTTCAATCACCTTTCAATCCGAGTACGATCCTTGGAGGGATGCAACCGTCACCAGAAGGGGTGAATGGCAAATAGTAAGACCCTGTCCTGCTTCTGTTCTTGAAACTCGTGCTTCTGACTACCATCATGCCCGCGATGGCCCTAATCACAAGTTTTATCTACCCGCTGTTGAACATTAATGGGAAAAATACATACTCAAATAATCACAATGAACTACTATGCACCCCTATTTGACATTGACAATAGCAATACTTTATCTCGTCACTTATTGTATATATATATATATATATATATATATATATATATATATATATATATATATATATATATATATATAATATATATATATATATATATATATATATATATATATATATATATATATATATATATATATATATATATATATATATATATATATATATATATATATATATATATATATAATATATATATATATATATATATATATATATATATATATATATATATATATATATATATATATATATATATATATATATATATATATATATATATATATATATATATATATATATATATATATAATATATATATATATATATATATATATATATATATATATATATATATATATATATATATATATATATATATATATATATATATATATATATATATATATATATATATATATATATATATATATATATATATATATATATATATATATATATATATATATATATATATATATATATATATATATATATATATATAAAATCTTTTTTTTATTATTATTACTATAAGATTGAGGTTCAATTTAGGACCTATTATTAACAAAATATGTATATTTGCCTTAATATATAAATTTTATAACACTATAAATATACTTAGTGATATATTATTATTATTATTATTATTATTATTATTATTATTATTATTATTATTATTATTAGTGTGAAGCTACTTATAGGTGAAAATTGTGGGGATTTTCACCTGTAGGATTTTACCTGATATAGAATCGAAAAATTTTTTGTGATACCTAATTTTATTATTATTATTATTATTATTATTATCATTATTATTTTTTTAGCTATGCTAATTACTAGCTTAATGTAGACAGTTGGCAAACTTTTATATATATATATATATATATATATATATATATATATATATATATATATATATATATATATATATATATATATATATATATATATATATATATATATATATATATATATATATATATATATAATATATAATTATTTTTTTTTTTTTTTTTTTTTTTTTTTTTTTTTTTTTTTTTTTTTTTTTTTTTTTTTTTTTTTTTTTTTTTTTTTTTTTTTTTTTTTTTTTTTTTATTTTTTTATTTATTATAATTTAATAATTTCTTTATATATATATATATATATATATATATATATTATATATATATATATATATATATATATATATATATATATATTATATATATATATATATTATATATAATTGCTTATTTTACTATTTTTTTTTGCAAAATAGCTTATTTTATTATTATTATTATTTATTATTATTATTATTATTAGCAATTAAATATTAATGTATTTATTTTCTTTTTATCATTTTCCTCATTTTTTTAATTTATTTTTATTTTATTTTTTGCACTTCCTGTGTGTGTGAGATATATATATATATATATATATATATATATATATATATATATATATATATATATATATATATATATATATATATATATATATATATATATATATATATATATATATATATTATATATATTATATATATATATATATATATATATATATATATATATATATATATATATATATATATATATATATATATATATATATATATATATATATATATATATATATATATATATATATATATATATATATATATATATTAAAAATTGAACTAAAATTATTCCAAATAAAGGAATATTTCTTCAAGGATATTTTACTAATTCTCTCAAAATTCTTTACATTTTTAGAATGATTTTTAAATGTTTATTTTGTATTTTGAATTCAATCCCTCCTCCCCTATTCCTACTCCCCTACAACCCTTTTACCCAAACACCTCTTCTCAACATCCTTTTTAACATACATTAAAATTTCAAGATCGCATTTCGGTAAATGTAAAGATGTTTACTAAATGTCGTATTCTTGATGTTTGTTATTCATGTTGGATAAGATATGTGATCTTCTATTTCTTGTGAAGTTCAAGAAATAAGGAAGATGAAGACTTTTAATCCTTCAAAAGAGTAACGGTTAATATTTTCCGTTATTTTTCAAATAAGAGGTGCTACTTTTCTTTAACACGGGTGGCCTTTATTAGTATTTAGTAAAATATTTTATTTTTAAATGTCCCAAAACCATCCAAAAAAAAAGTTAACAAATTTAATTATTTGTCAACATTGCTAACTAAGCAGTAATTAGCATTTATTAAATGGAAACTAACTTTTAAATATTTGCAATTTGTCGATAAATATTTTTTTATTTCTAATATAATTTATTAATTTTATTTTTAGGATATTATATGTACCAAATAAAACTAATTGTAAATAAAAAGACTTACGATTATCTCCTTTAGTTAAATATACTTTAGAGTAGTAATTAGTAAATAGTAGTGTAGTTTTTAGTCCATGATACAGTTTAAAACATGATACAGTTTAAAACAGTACTAAGGTTTTCTCACAAAGGACTAAAAAAAAAAACAAAAAAAATACTGTATATTACATGCAACAGCTTTATTTAACAGAAAATGTATACAAAAATGGGTTGACATCTTTGCTAATTAGACATACTCTTACTACCATGTTCAGACGACACTTGTAACTTCCGCAATTTGTATCCAGATCCAAAAATTCCGCAAGTGCGGACGAAAATGGGATAAAATCCTTCAGCAAAATGGAAGTTGATTCCTTATAATTTTTCAGAAATTAGTTTTTCCCTCATGAAAACGTTCTTTCCTTGACACGACCTAAAATATCTGAAATGCTATTTGAACTTTTAAGTCATTTCTGAAATAAATGTTTTTTTTTTCTGTTAGTAAGATAAAGTTTATGCGCACTCCCCTACCCAGTTTGGTGAGACTATATCCTTGAACATTGAAAAGATATGAAATGTACTCATTTTTACCATTGTAATTTTTGTATAGACCAATATGGTGTAATTAAGTATCGCAATACTTCATATGTATTCTCCTCAAAACTCGCAAGTATGAAGAGAACTTTTCTCTGGGAAGAACTATGAATTTTAAATCTTATAAGGTGGTTCGACTAGCACAAATTTTATTACGTATTTTTAGTTTTACGTTTTCTTCATATTTGTATTTTGGAGAAATGACTAACTTAATTAAGTTTGAGTCTAAAATTCAGTTTTTCGCAACATTTCTTTAGTGACTTCGTCAAGGGCTTAAAAAAAAGTGCTTAAGACGAGAAAATTTGATCTTGATTCTGTTTGACAGTAGATTTTATTCAACGTTTATCCATTCTGCAAGTAGGAGTTTCCAACAAAGTCTTTATTATTCTGAGCAAACCTGACATTGTTAATATACTTTTTTTCTAGAGATTAGATAACATCATTATCAAATTCGGATTTAGTACTTCATCTAATTACATTTTATAAACTTTCTATAAATTCATATAACTCTTTTGGTATAACGTAACTCTTCAGAGATGTATTATCATAATTTCTTCGTTACCAACTTAGTTTTTAAATTTTAATACAGTTATCAAATTTATGTTACTGTCGCTAAGATGACATGTACCTAAGGTCATGTTCAAGCTGTTTAGAATCTTCCAGTTTCTTCTTTAATTTTATCTATCAATTTCTTATTCTTTCTTTTTTCCTTCTTTAGTTTTGTCTCTTCTTCTTTCTTCGTTATAAAAAGATTCCATTTCCTCTAAAGATTTACCAAATGTTTCGGGCATATAAATATTCGATGATAAGGCCTGCCATGAGGGATACAAAAAGCAAACATGAAAAATACCCATCCGTTCCCTAAAAGGGCAATTATATTTTTAAAGTACTTTGTAACTAAGAAAGCGAATGCCCAATTCAACGCCACAGCTTTACCAGTTGCATTACCCCTGATGGAAGAAGGCAGACCCTCTCCCATAAATAGAAAAGGAACTGGCCCCCAACCTACTGCAAATGCGAATACAAAAAGGTATATAGCTATAACTGGAGTTTTATGAGCAAAACTAAAAGAATCTATAATAAAATAATCTTTTGTAAATAACGTAAAAGAAGTTAATAATAAACATGGAACACTTATTACAGTGGATATTTTTAACAGGGTTCGTCTTTTCATAAAGCTTTGTAAAATAGAGGATATGATATTAGAAATGATGTTCAATAACGACAGTAGCATAGTATAATATTCAGGGTGTTCTATTTCTAGAATATCCTCAAATATATCAGTCGAATAAAAAATTATGGCGTTTATTCCAGTAAGTTGCTGGAAGATGTGAAGCAGCATGAGAACAGTTACCGGAAACCTGTTATATTTATCAAATAAAGTGCAAAATTCCAAATTTAAAGGTGTGTTTAAATTATCGTTTAGATGTTCTTCCATCTCCTTAAATTTCTTTGATATTTTCGATTCATCTTCCAATAACCATTTCAAAGATCTCAGAGACTTCTCAGAAGCTGAAAAGACAATAAGTATACTTGTTAAAGGACCCTTAATTAAATTCATATACTCAGTTTATTATTATTATTAGTTTTTGTTGTTGTTGTTGTTATTTGTGTTGTATTTTCTTATTTTATTTTCTTTACAAGGTTTTCTCAAGTTCTAATTTAAATCCATTAAAAAATAAAAATAAAATATTAACGAATGAAAATGATTTGAAGATAATATAAAAATAAAAAAAATAACAAGAAAAAGAAATTAGTAAATTTAAAAACGCAACGTTAGACAGTAACAGCATTAAGGAAAAAAAATGCACATAACAGTTGATAACGTTAGTCAGCACGACATTAAAAACAGCAACAGCGTTAAGTTACGGCTTTTAAACAGTTAAAAACGTTAAGTAAAAATACACAGAAACTATATTATATTAAACAATAAAAACGGTACTAAACAGTTTGGAACCATCAGTAATAAGATATATAAACTACAACGTTAAATAACGACAATAAACAGTAAAGACATTACGCAACACAATTTTAAACAGTAACAACGGTAAGTAACCAAACGTTATGCAACAGGAGATGATAATAAACCAATACTGTTGAATACAGGCAGATACTTATATGAAGCTCACAATACTGCTAATTAATTTTATGTAAAATAAAAAAATAAAGAAAAACTAGTTCCATATTCCCTTTGAAATGAATAAAAGACCAGAATAAAAATCTATTGGTACTACAAAACCAAAATGAAACCATAAATATACAAATTTTTAGTTCTTTACATTTTATATATATTGTCAA
>SEYY01018469.1:172500-175000 GCA_009176605.1 Armadillidium nasatum | reverse complement strand
TAAATAAATGCATACAGAACTTATCTTTTTTTTCTTCTTCCTCTTATTTTTTTTTTTTTTTTTTTTTTTTTTTTTTTTTTTTTTTTTTTTTTTTTTTGTTTTTTTTTTTATTTTTATTTTTTATTTTTTATTTATTATTATTATTATTATTATTATTATTATTATTATTATTATTATTATTATTATTATTATTATTATTATTATTATTATTATTATTATTATTATTATTATTATTATTATTATATTATTATTATTATTATTATATTGTTATTTTTTTTATTAAAAACAAAAAAAAATTTATATTTATTATTATTATTAAAATTTTTTTTATTTTATTATTTTATTATTATTATTATTATTGTTATTGCTGTTATTGTTTTTTATTGTTATTATTATTATTATTATTATTATTATTATTATTATTATTATTTTTATTATTATTATTATTATTACTGTCGTTGTTGTTGATATTGTTTCTGTTGCTATTTCTGTTGTTGTTGTTTTTTTTATGGTTAGTTTTGCGGCTACTCAAATTTGCCAACCCCTTTTGCCCTCGAATTGGTTTTTAAATGAAGGTTTGCTACCTATAAATATTTGAAACTAGATTAGAAGAAACGAAGGATTTATATTTATGATATGGATTTTTAAAAAGAAACAAAGCAGAGACAGACAGACAGACAGACAGACAGACAGAGAGAATACTCAAAACTATTTATCCTGATAAGCTTCTCGTTATGTTTTGAAAGAAATGTATATTTTTCTTATAACTAAACAAATTTTAGATAATTATAATTAGCATTTAAGAACTATTAATCAAACAGTTTCTTATAGCAAGAGCAAACATTACTTTTGGCAAATAACGTTGATTTATTCGGAATATTTATAATATACTAAATAAAAAGAGATAAATAACATAACAATTCGGAAAAGAGCTCTAATAGTATATACGATTAAAGGATTTCGTAGTTTCCAAAATAGTATAAAGAAGACAAACGCTTCATTAAAATTTAACAGAACATATTTCACTGACTTCAAGAAGAAATATCAGGTGTTTCATTTAAAATATTCATAGCAACACTAACAATAATAATAACAATAACAATAATAACAGCAAGAACAATATGTATATAACTGACAACATTAACAGCAACATCAACTACAACGACAATAACAGCAACAACAAAAATAACAACAACAAAAATAATAACAACAGCAATAACAACAATAACAACAGCAATAATAACAACAATAGCAACAACAACAGTAACATTAACAATAGAGAGAACAATAACATCAACAATAAATATAGCAATAATAACAATAACAGCAACAACAAAACAAAAGCAACAACAATAATAACAACAACAACCACAACTAAAAAAATTAAAAAAAGACGAATTTATAAAAGAATAAAAATTTGACTACCCTTTTGATTACCTGTTTGAGTCTTACATTATGGTCAATATTCCTGTCCTTAACGGAATCCTCATTAGGAGTCATTTTCAAAAAGGGCTTCCTTCTTTAGTAGAAATTTCTCATACACAACTTCTGAGATTCATCTACGTGAATATATTTCCCTTTATCTACTTTTTGACAACTGGAAATCACAATAAACATTTTATATATAGGTGAATATATTTCCCTTTATCTACTTTTTGAATACTGGAAATCGCAATAAACACTTTATATCTACGTGAATATATTTCCCTTTATCTACTTTTAAACAACTGGAAATCACAATAAACATTTTATATATACGTGAATATATTTCCCTTTATCTAATTTTAGACTACTGGAAATCACTATAAACATTTTATATCTACGTGAATATATTTCCCTTTGTCTACTTTTTGATTACTGAAAATCGCAATAAACACTTTATATCTACGTGAATATATTTCCCTTTATCTACTTTTAAACAACTGGAAATCACAATAAACATTTTTATATATACGTGAATATATTTACCTTTATCTATGTTTGACAAATGGAAATCACGAAAAACATTTTATATCTACGTGAATATATTTCCCTTTATCTACTTTTTGACTACTGGAAATCACGATAAGCATTTTATATCTACGTGAATGTATTTCCCTTTACCTACTTTTTGACAACTGGAAATCACGATAAACATTTTATATCTACGTGAATATATTTCCCTTTATCTACTTTTAGACAAATGGAAATCGCAATAAACATTTTATATATAGGTTAATATAATTTCCCTTTATCTACTTTTTGACTACTGGAAATCACAATGAACATTTTTATATATACTTGAATATATTTCCCTTTATCTACTTTTTGACAACTGGAAATCACAATAAACATTTTTTTATATACCTGAATATATTTCCCTTTATCTACTTTTTGACTACTGGAAATCACAAGAAATATTTTATACATTCAAGAAATATTAAAATACAAGATATAGAAAACATAACTTTTTTTTATTAATTTATATAACTTGCTATCCTGATAATAGAGACAAACAGAC
>SEYY01018469.1:112500-165000 GCA_009176605.1 Armadillidium nasatum | reverse complement strand
TGGTTATTTCTTAACCACCTTTCCCCGAATTCAATTTTTCATTTTTGTTTTATAAAAAAAAAAAAAAAAAAAAATTCACAAAATATTGTTCGTTATTGCCCTTCTTCTTCTTTTTTAACAAAATTAACACCTTCACTGAAAAGTCTTAGTAAATACTGCAAAAATTCTCCTAACGAATCGTTGGGACAAGTGACAAAAAATGTCACAGTAAAATTTTCAATAGAGAAAATACATGTTAAACATAAGAAAGTTACTTCACCGATTTATTTTCTATATAATAAGAAAATAACTGAAAAAATTTGTTGGGACATTTTTGCCACTTGTCCCAACGATTCGTTAGGACAATTTTTGCAGTGTATTTTAACCCATTTATATTTTAATCAAATTATATTTTATTTTCTAAGATGTGGGTTGAGGCCCCCGTTAACGTCTATGAAACGTTGTCCGGACGTTAAAATTTATGAAAGAAAGGTTTTCAAATCCTATATCTTGGTAAGTATATATAGATATATATATATATATATATATATATATATATATATATATATATATATATATATATATATATATATATATATATATATATATATATATATATATATATATATATATATATATATATATATATATATATATATATATATATATATATATATATATATATATATATATATATATATATATATATATATATATATATATATATATATATATATATATATATATATATATATATATATATATATATATATATATATATTATATTAATTTATCATCCGTTCATAAATCATAAAAATACGAATAAGCATTTTAATTTTAAATCTCATTTTTATAAATGGTTGTTAAAATATTATTAATATATTAATCTCTAACTTTTTTTGAAAAGACTTTTCTGAAATCCTTTTTTTTATCACATAATTATTTTTAAATATTTAATTTTAAATCTCTCTGTAATATTCTTTCTTATTTCAATATTCTTCTAAAATTTTTTGCTGTAAGATATCCGTACTAGCCAAAATAGATAAATAAAATGGACACCTTCATTTTAATTATCTGTCTGTTAGTTATATTTGTTTAGAGCGTTTTCGATTCGGAAAATTTTGTCTTTAAAAAAATTAGACCTGTCTTACAAATGGAAATCGAAAACGATAAAGAAATCTAGATTTCGGAGGGCTTTGTCTACTTAAAAGATATTAAAAAGATTTTCTAAATCTTATAATCTTGATTATTATAAGAAAAAAGGCTTTAAGTAAACTTCAGGCACCTTTCTATAAAATAAGTAATATTCAAACACCTTTCTATATAATAAGTAATCTTCAGGCACCTTTCCATAAAGTAAGTAATCTTCAGGCATCATTCTATAAAATAATTAATCTTCAGGCACCTTTCCATAAAATAAATAAACTTCAGGCGCCTTTCCATAAAATAAGTGAACTTCAGGCTCCTTTCTATAAAATAAGTAATTTTCAGGCACCTTTCCATAAAATAAGTGAACTTCAGGCACTTTTCCATAAAATAAGTAATCTTCAGGCACCTTTCCATAAAATAAGTAATCTTCAGGCACCTATCCATAAAATAAGTAATCTTCAGGCACCTATCCATAAAATAACTAGACCAAAAAACGTCTAATTTCCTTCTTAAATAATAGTTAAAAATCTATTTCAGGATGAGAGCGAACAAATCCTTTGAAAACGACTTCGTACTTGCAGATAGATTAATGTCTGACCCAAAAATCTTTACTTTCCATTATTGGAACATTATAACCAAACAGTTTCGAGTCCTTTCAAGCAAACAGAGTCCTTTTGCAATACTGGCCAAATATTATTGTCCTGTTGTATATCGCTTTGACACACATTTTCTGTATATATATATATATATATATATATATATATATATATATATATATATATATATATATATATATAATATATTATATATTATATATATATATATATATATATATATATATATATATATATATATATATATATATATATATATATATATATATATATATTGTATATATATAATAAAAAAATATAATATATATATATATATATATATATATATATATATTATATATATATATATATATATATATATATATATATATATAAACAGAATATTAACGTATTTAATGTCTTAAAGCTTTATTATTAGTAGTATTAGTATTAGTAGTAGCAGTAATAGTAGTAATAGTAGTATTAGTTGCAGTAGTAATTGTATTAGTAGTAGTAGTAGAAGTAGTATTTATGAAATTTGAGATCATCTTTTATTTAATAAATTGCATGTATTTAGCTTCGAAAGTCCTAACAAGTAATTTTCGTATTGAGTTTATCCTTTTACATTTTAAATATTTGGTTACTGTATCAATGAAAAAAACGTTCTTATTACTTTGGATTTCAAGGAGGAATCTGCTATATGGTTTATGACTTATAAAAACCTATGTCGTATGACTTAATAAATTTTGGAAAAAAATTGCTAAAAATCTTGGTAACCTTCTAAACACGTAAATTTGAAATAAGATTGCTGAGCATTCACTAAATTGTGTAAAGAAAAAGAAAGATTTAAAAAATTATGTAAAAGAATATACTAGGGCAATGTGTCTAAAATATATAGTTAGATTTTATCTTCATAAAAATAAAACTATTTCCTAAAATAAAAAAAATAAAAAATTGGACGATGAAGAAGGAAAATGCTACTGGCATTAAAGTTATTAAACTCTTTGAAACAAATGAGACACTGAAGGTTAGTGAGAGAGAGGAGAAGAAAAGAGATTTCAGGTCTTATTTAGATTTAAATTACATTGTAAAGATTGATGGGCTGCAAGTAGTTGAGAATGGTAATAATAGTTTGAGTCTTTCGAGAGTAAATCAGGCAGTAAAATTTGGTAATAGATTTTACTTCTACTAGAAGGTATAGAATCCTCAGATAATGGTAGTAGTAGTGGGGATATACAATAGTTTCATCAAAGAACAGACTGAAATATTAATAGTTGGTGACTCCTAAATCTGATATTAGGATGGAACTTTCTGCTACCAAAAAATAAATGAAGAGGGAAGAGTGCTTACTTTCCTGGAGGTAAGATTAGTGATATATGCCAGTGTTATGAGTGGTAAAATGTCAGAAACTTTTGAGGATGCATTGGACTATAGTTCATGAAGGAACAACTCATTTAAGTGATAAATATCAGAAGTACAGCGTATTAGTATTGATATTGTTATTATTTGTTTAGAATGGGACAGTCTCGATAGGCTTTTGTGGCTTCTTACTGTCTCTTTTTTTCCTATTTTCCTATAGTAAAGGGGTTGAAGTAGTGTTGGGATTTCTGTGGCTTGAAACCCTTGAAAACGCTTAAGGCAGATATTGTAACTGCTTTTGCCAAGAATAAACCTTAATTCTATTAAAGTTTAACCTACAAATTAATAAAAATAAATTAATAAAGAACTCACCATTTAAAATGTTCTGCAAATGTAAAGTAACGGGATTTATTTGATTTCCAAAGTAATTAACTTGGATGTGTGGCTCTTTTGTATAAGCGCATAAGTAAATTTTTACAAGTAAATTAGGCAACTTTGCAGCCAAGTAGAAACATAGACTCAAACCCCACAAGCAAGAACTCTCAAAACTCTGATCCAAAACCCAAGGCCTAGATTAAACAGTAAGTCACGTCAATCATACAATTCAAGTTAATAAACTAACCCAACCCAAGCAATCAATTGTCAATTTAATTCAAAAGTAAATAATAGTTATAAGGGTTGAGTATGTCAAGTTAGGCCCTAACTTCTTTCACAAAGCTCTATAAAAACTCTTACCCCTAGGGTTAAAAAGAATATATAACTACAATTTGGCTATAGTAGTTTAAATAGTTAATACATTACGTTCTGGAAGATTTCATAAGTTAATGTGGGCGATTTTTTATAACACAATTACATTTTTTAACTTTGTTACCAACGAGGTTCAAGCCCAAGGTCCGAGGCAGTCTCGGCATAGCTTTCAAGCGTGTGAAGCTAGACATAAACATGAAGTGTTGCCATTCTATAATAGATTCTTTTAGGGCGTATTTGATACTTTAAAATCTATTAATTAAATATAAAATATAAGGATTCTCAATAGTAGAAATTCTCAAAGGTTTATATAATTTTTTTTTTTTTTTTTTTTTTTTTTGCAGTTATTTTTACTTTCTAATTTCTAAAATGTCGCTAGGACTCCCAGGACAGGCAAATATAATTTCATAATTCCAGGACTGGCTGGGCAAGTCCTGCCCCTCTCCCCCCTGGATACTGGGTTGTGTGGGTATTTGAGGGGTCCAGGTCCACCTTAATAAGAGACTTCCAAAATACATTGAAATTGAAACAGAAAAACAAATAATTAAAATATAATAACTGAAAAGTTGAAATAATAATAATAATAAGAATTAATAGATGCATGAATATTTATATTTTTTTTTATATCTAATATCATTTATCTTTGGAAAATATCGATATTTGTTAAAGAGTATCACAGATTGTGAGAGTATCGTCCACGTTTCAGCTATTTATCTAAGGAAGAATTAATTTTCTGAAGGCAGTACAGCGCAGGGCAACAAGAATTATTTTTTTTAAAACTAAGAAGTACAAGGATAGGGTAAGATAAATGAAATAGAGAGGTGGGGGGCAAAGTTTACCCTATAATAGGGTAAACTTTGGTGGGGGGGCTGCCATGATGATGCATGATGAAAATATAAAAATTAATCTTGGACGATAAATTAAAAGAAAATTGTAATATAGGATATCTCATGAGTCCGTGCTGCTTCTAACTGTCAATATTTTATAAAATAATATAACTTCTTTTGATATTATGTAAATCACCTATTTTCCCAAAAATATCGATATATTAAATATGGTTGGAAAATATCGATATTTGTTAAAAATAATATGGCTAGAGTTACCATTTTGCAGTTGCCAGTTAGCATATTTGTCTTTATTTAATTATGAGATGGAGCAGAAAAATTGTGTACGGTGTTTTGTTGTGAGATATATAAATATTATGTTCAAAGTGTAATAAAATTATATGGATTGAGCACATTCTATTCGTAGATTAACTTTGTTTATCATATTAGTTTTATGAGTAAAAGTGAAGAGCCTAATATCCCTATATTGATGCCGTAGCCTACCTTGAATAGGAGCATAAGCTTGTTGCAGTTTTGTAGACTAGGCCACCTTTAACTTCGAACTTTTATTCCGTGGTTTGAAGCAACTATAAGTGGTTTGATTATCGCCTCCAGTTTTATTATTATTATTATTATTATTATTATTATTATTATTATTATTATTATTATTTTAATGCTACTTATTCTTAAAGAAGCTTTTTTATGCATATTTGTGGTCGACTTAGACGATTGAGTACTGTGCAGAGTTTGAGTTCCTTATCAGAGATACTATGATTTAGAAAGTGCATTATAGATCAATAAGAGTGATATTTGGATTTGAAAACAGTTAAAATTATATAGGCTGAAAGAACTGTGAATTTTTTCTTAGAAGGGATGTAATACAGGTTTTGATAATTTTTTGGCAGAGTGGCCTGATAACTGTTGTCCACCATTTTTGCACAGAACAGAAAATGGGTTATAGTTTAGCCTTGTGGCCATGAGTCAGTATTTTTTCACAATATTGAAGGTAATAATTTGATCTAGCAAGAACCTCTATTTTTCACTGTTAAAAATATGAAGTCAATATATGTTTAAATGCATTTTACACAATTTTCTTTCACAGAAGAGTAATATAAATACAATAAAAAGAAAAACTTTAAAAAAAAGAAAAAAAATTTTTTTTACTCTGAATGGTGGAACAACTGTTCTTCGATTGGCCTTTGTACAAAAATAGCAAACCAATTGAATACCAGGTTGCCATATTTGTCTTTCAACTTCTGTTATTTTTCTGGAATGTACTGTAATACAACCTTTCGATATATGGAAATATTGATATATTAATGCAAATTTTTTTATATTTGTATTATTATTATTTAGCTTTCATTTCATTTATGCCTATTAATATTATTTAGTTTTCTAGCATACTTGTTCAACTTATAACCTGAATAACTGAAGTTTGCTGTGTGATATAGGCGTAACTGATTAATGATATATTGCTATTCGATACAGGCCTATTGCCAAATTACATATATATATATATATATATATATATATATATATATATATATATATATATATATATATATATATATATATATATATATATATATATATATATATATATATATATATAGTGTAATATGGCAAGTAGGCCTTTATATCACAGCAACGTACCATCAATCAGTTAGGCCTGTATCACTTCAAACTTCGGATGTATAGGTTATGATAAGTTTATGTTAGAAAACTAAATAATAATAAATATTAATAGGCATAATTGAAATGAAAACTATATAATACAAATATCAAAAATTTGCATTGATATATTGATGTTTCCATATATCAATATTACATTCAATCTGGTATGATACCTCTCTCTCTCTCTCTCTCTAAAAAGAGAGATAGAAAATAGATTAAATGGTGAATGAAATATAGAAAATGGAGATATCTGAGATCGTTGTTGTTGCTAAAATTGTATTATAGGACAGTTTAAAAGACAGTTGATTTTGTTTTTGAAGCATAAATAGTATTTTTTTAATTTTTGGGGGGGTTTTCTTTTTATTATGTATTTATATTACTCTTACGGGAAAGAAAAGTATGTGTAGAATGTATTTAAACATATTTTGATTTCATATTTTCAATATAGTGAAAAATATAGAGGTTCATTCCAGATTGAATTATTACCATATTGAAGAAATAAAAACAAATATATAGTAATTTTTAGAGACACTGGCCTAAATTTTTTCTACTTAGCCTAATTACGTAAATGAAATATAATTTTTTTTTTCTATGGTTAATTGACAAATAATTTTGTAAGAAAATTTAAAAAAAAAAAAAAATTCATATAATTAAAATTATTTTTTTTAATATAGGGTCAAAATATCATCTGCAAAATAGATTTAATTATCATGTTCAGTGATGTATTATCCATTGACTGTCTTTTTGACAAGGTTTATTTATTTATTATTTCCATTTTTAGTATCAAGATCTTTTAAAATCGTCATAATAGCAACCTTGTCAAAAATAGTCAAAGGATAGTTTCTCTTGTAATAGCATGATGCATATTTTCAGCAGATGATCTTTCAATACCATATTGAAAAAATAATTATTTTTATTCATTTAAATTTTTTTTTTATTTTTTTTACAAAATCAAGTTCGTTGATTAGCCATAAAAAAAAAAAAATTTTTTTGATTCGTTTTCATAGTTCTGAGTAGAAAAAAAAATTCGGGCTTGTGTCTCTAAAAAATTATCAAATATTCTGAAGTGCATTACACATATTATATGCAAAAATTAAAAAATAAAAAAGTTTACTCTGAATGGTGAATCTATTATTTTTTGACAATCTTTCTTTTTGTAAAATACTTGAAAACCAGGTTGCCATATTTGTCCTTAGACCATTCATTATTTTTTAAAATTTTTTTATTTTTAGGAGAAGTGTTCACCAGGTTAGGCCTATTGGCTAACCGTAGATGTAGTTTTACCCTTCAAGTTAAAAGTTAGATTAAGTTGAATTAGTTTGTTAGATTTAACAGTTTGTATAATCTAACAAAAGGCAATAAAAATAAAAAAAAATTTACTTGAATGAGCCTTTATTATATCATTTATTAACTATTGGGACCTATATCTTGTCTTCTTAATTTTCCTGTTTTGCCCTTTTTTTCTGCTTGCTACTCATTATTACTTCATTCTCTTCCTTTATTTTCTTAATTTTAAAATTTCCTATCACCAGTAAAATAGAAATTTTTTTTTGTCACCTTAATCATTTAAACAGTGGGAGCATTTTTTTCTTCTTAAAATATCAAAAATATGAAGACAAAATGGTCTGAAATAAATATTTTTTCCGGTTGAGTCCAAAAAACAATTTTATACATTAAAAACACCAAAAAATAAAAAAAATTAATGTAATAACTACTATGATTTAATAATACATTGTTCAATTCTAATGGCATATTATTTGGCTTTGTATTATCAGGTTGCTGTATCAGTGTTGGAGGAAATTGTATGAAATTAGCTAATTTACAACTAAAAGTTTTTTTTTTTTTTTTTTTTTCATAATATATTGAAACTACAAAGATGAAATAATGAAATAAAGTAAATTAGTGTATTCAAGTTTAAAGCAATTTTTTTTTTAAAGTAATATATTCATATCTAAGCTTTTGTTTATTTTTTAAGCACTGATAGCGTTTGCCAGGTTAGGCCTATTTAGTGGCCATTAGCTTATATTTATCCTTCAATTCCAGGTTAGGTTAAGTCAAACTAGTTTGTTAAGATTCAACAAATTTACCAAAATTCTGAAATCTAATAAACTAGTTCTACTTAACCTTGACTTAAAGGATAAATCTACACTAACCAGCTAGTTCTTGCTGCATGTATGAGCAAACTACTCAATGGAATAGGTTAATTTTAGGATAGTAGTTGGGTTCAACTGAGTATTTTTTTCTTAATATATCAAAACTATGAATACAAAATTATCTTAAATCAATATTTCTTTTAGTAAATTGGGGTGTGGAAAATGATTTTGTACACTAAAAACACCAAAAAACATTAAAAATGTAATTAACAAAGTAAGTATGATCATTTAACAACACATCATTCAACTTCAATGACGGATTATTATGTGACTTAAGGAATATATACCTTTTCAAAAAATATTCTTAGGTTTAAAGACTGTACTTCTACTTTCAAATTCCCTTGACCCTCTATGGGGAACAACCAGGGTTAGAATTTTTCCAGGGCTGTGGCTCTGACCAAGGTTGCCCAAAATTTGTGAAGAGGTCAAATGCACTGAAATTTTAGGTTTAGAAAATTATTCAGTTTTAATTGAGATTTATTTGATTTAAGGAAGGAGTTAAATAGACAACATTCACTTAAATTAATGATTATATGCATTTTTTTTTCTTCTTCTTTCTTCTTCAGGAAATTCCAGATTTTGTGTAATAAAAGTTTGAAACTGAAAATTTAAAAAAAATATTTTTCTGATTCATAATAGTGATTCAACAGGTTTATTTTGGCAAGAGCCTAAGAATATAGAAATGCTTTGTTTTTAAAATAAAATCTTAGATCAGTAACACATTCAATGTCACTGCCCTCTGTTCCTGAACATTTCACTCCCTCAAATTCTAAAATTTATGATGTAAGTGTTCATGAATATTCTGATTTAAGTGAATGAATTGTTTGTTTCCTCTTTTATATTTTTTTTTTTCATTTTGCCCTACCCAATATGTAACAAAGGACTAATGGGATTAAAATCTTAATTTTCTTATATTTTATTTGACTTAATCTATCATTATTAAGTATAATTTGCAATTAATCCTGGCAGGTAAACCCCGAGTTTCCCTGTTTATTAGCAGGGCCCTGGTCTGTCCATAACCCTCTATCTTTGTGATATATATGTTTACACAATCACTTCTATAGGTACTACAGCAGTAGATGCTTGAGGCAATTGACTTCTCACGTTTCACTATTATGTTGCCCACATAGCACAAGGGATACCTTGATTTCACATGAATTTTGTGTGAAAATTGGAAATTTCAGGCATATTCTTTGGGGTGCCTCCTAATTTTTATTCACCTCTGTTCTGTGGAACTCCCCCCTTTCCTTCATCTGTTTTTTTTTTTACATTCAATCTTCCTCTCTTTAAGACCTCCAACAGCACTCACCTGAGAGATTTGGGTTAAACCTGGGCTTTTATTGTTTTGTTTTTTTATTTTTAAATTTGCCCCATCATTGAAAAGATGAGTGATGGCATAGTATTAAAAAAAAAAAAGTTTTAATACCTAATTTGTTTAACTATTCAAAAATTTGGAAAGCGAAATTTCATAATAATAATAAAGTGAGATTTATCCAAATTCAAGAACTTTTTTGACAAATCATAGATATGTGGATATACATTTTTTTCTTTTCAGGATAATACTTTTTTATATGATGGAGTATGAGGTGGAACTGCAAATTTATTTAACTGGCTCTGCATTACTGTGCTCGTTGTTTTGTATTCACTACCTTTTAGTAAATGCACTAAATATTAGATTTAAGACAATCTGCTAAACCTGCATAGTTAGTCATACGGATATTTCTTTTTAAGTTTTAAACTTTCATGTGTGTGTACCCCCTCCTTGAAAAGGGCTCTGCCCGTGAGTGGTGGCATTCTGTAAAAAAAAAAAAAAAATTGTTTTTAAATTATCTTCACGATACTTTTTCAGGACAAAAAATAATTTTTAAAAAATGACTCAATTTTTGCCACCCAATTTATTGGCACTTTTTGCTGCTCGGGAACCAATCCCTTATTTGCCTCCAGTTGATAAACTTTCATGGGAAAAAAAGACAGATGGGTACACAGGTATTGCACAGTTTATGAAGTTATTTGAGGTAAGTGGAGTGTATTTTTTATATTTAATATAAATGTAAGATAAAGAGTAAAATTGTAGCTAACGTAAATATTTTCTTCATATATTAAAAACGTCTTGAAAATTTAACAAATAAGTAAGTGTTAAATTTTGGAATAAATGTTTATTAATATTAATGATTAAAGTAAAAATATCAAGGATGGAATGATTTAATTATTTGGAACACTCGAAAGTCTTATTGTTCTACACTTTTGCAAGCATTGTCCTACTCATTGCTACTTGATGACTAATAATTAATTTTTTGAATATATATATTTCTCTTGATTGTATGTTATTTTTATCTCGTGTCTCTCAGTAAGAGTTTTTCAAATATTGAAACACTTTGGTTGGTTAATTTTCTGTCAGGTTAATTATATACACACACACACACACACCTCTTTATCTTTTATTCATCTCTTGTATATAAAAAATTTTTTTGTTTATTCATTTACATATAGGATCCTTCTGAAACCCCACCTCCAACAAAAGTAGAAACTAAAGATGAGAGACTCGAGAGAAAGAGAAGGGAAAAAGCTGAACAGATGCAGTATAAGTTAGAACAAGAAATTGCACTTTGGGATCCCCATAATAGTGAAGCTGCTACGACCGATCCTTATAAAACACTTTTTGTAGCAAGAATAAACTATGATACATCAGAATCAAAATTAAGAAGAGAATTTGAAATATACGGCGCTATTAAAAAGGTAAATATTATGTCCATGTCACTTCTTCTGGAATTTTTTTTATTATTATTAATTCTCACACACATTGTTTTGTTTGAAATTTTTATTCAGAGGATTTTGTTTGCAGATTGTTATTGTTCATAATAAAATTAGTGGAAAGCCTCGTGGTTACGCCTTCATTGAATATGAACATGAAAGAGATACGCGTTGTAAGTATTAAATATTGTATATAAGACTTATTCTAAAGTACTCATTAATTTGGTATACATCTCCTTTAAGGACTATATTCATGAGGGTATAGGTATATACTTAATAATAACAGTGGGGATTTAACATTCCATAGAAAGTAAATAATATTATTATTATTATTGTTTATTAGTTTTCTCCTTTTCGACCATGGGTTGGTTCCCTTTTAACAAAGTTTTTTTTTTTATATATATAAAATCTTATATATTTTTATATTGTGTGTCTTATATTTTTGGATGTTCCTTATAAATTCTTGATTTTGGTGACCATATAATGCTTGCAGTTTTTGAATATTCAGTGAGAAGGGGAATGAATGTATTGACTTAAATTATTTTTTGGCTACCCGATACTTAGGGTATTTTTTAGTTCAATAATAAACGTGTGATGATGATGATAAGGATATTTTAAGAGAGAGAGTTAAATCATAATTAAAATACATTGACTTTTTTAAATTTGTGAATAGAGATTATTAACGTCTGGATACTAGTTTAGATCTTTAACTAGGCAACGAGTTTCGTATTGAGAAGGATGGTAAGTTTAAAGCGTATTTTGGTACACTGTATATATATATATACGTTTAATGTATAATAGAGAACCCTTATTTAACCGTATGATTTCTCATATGAGCCTATAAAAGATTTTATCCTTATGCCAGTATTTATTTTTCTCTCATTTTTATATATATATTTACATAGATATTTTTATTTGTGCAATGTATTTTGAATAAGATAGGAAAGTAAAATTAAAATAGTATAGCATATCTTAGACAATGGACTAATTATTTTTGTTTCATTCACCCTACACAGCCGATCAACTTTGCTGGCTTGATTGCTAATCTGCCTAAGAGCACCTGGCTCGTTAGGTTTGTATGCGTGGTAAGAAATGCGAGAAAGGATAATATATATATAACAGTAATGATTAGGCCTAAATTATAAATAACTATATAAAACTTATTTTAATTTTTAATGAAATTTAGTTTATAGTAACTGGCAGTATTTTCTTTTTTTAATAAGTGTAAATTCATTTACTTTATCCTAAATTTTTTTTTTTTATTCTTACTGAGTTAATTAAATTTTAATCTCATAATGTAGTTAATATGCTCTTTGTTGATAAATTTAACTTGTTGCTTAACATTCTTTGCTGTCATGAAATGTGCTAAAAAAAAAAAAATTAGTTTCATCAAATTCTTCTTGGACCTCTTCGGGAAAAATTTGTTTACTCTTGATCGAATTGAAACAAAAAAAATTAAAAAAAATTTTAGAAGTGTGTCTTCATGTTCATATGGGTTGGGTAAGTTAGGTAAGTTGTAAAAGACTTCAGGGATAGGTAGGACTTATTTTTTTTTATTTGGTAAATAATCATTTCAGGTTCAACTTTTTTTTTCAAGTAGTAGTAATTCATTGTTACTTTTACTTGTTTATTTTATTTATTTTAATTAATATATAATAACACGTCACTAACTAAAAGTTTAAAAAGCAAAAGAATATTACGCAGGACTTTAATGATAAAAAAAAGTTTTAAGAAAATTATCGATAGATTTAAATTAACGAATGAAAAAAAAAAAAATTTTTTAAAAAAAAAAAAAAAAAAAAAAAAAATATATAATATAATATATATATATATATATATATATATATATATATATATATATATATATATATATATATATATATATATATATATATATATATATATATATATATATATAATATAATATATATATATATATATATATATATATATATATAATAAAATAAAAAAAAAAAAAAAAAAAAAAAAAAAAAAAAAAAAAAAAATTATAAAATTTAAAATTACTTATTGGAAACAACAGATAGCAGTAAGTTTAAATTACTCAGCTTTATATATATATATATATATATATATATAATATATATATATATATATATATATATATATATATATATATATATATATATATATATATATATATATATATATATATATCACGGATATGTAAAGACATTACAAATATTTAATAATATCTTTAAAACTTAAAAAGAAGGGTTTTCCGAATAGAATTATTTTTTCAATTATTATAAACTTTGATAATGAGTTGAATATGGGTCGCAATTAAGCAAAAGCAAAAAAAAGAATACATTGAACATTTTTCCAAATTAACAAGAATGGAACACCTATGAAATATTAATTGATGCTTTAAAATGGGTTTGTATAATACAATCCTGGTAAGTTAGGTTTCTTTGTTTATTATTTAAATTTTTTTTTTTCTTTGATATAAAATTTTGATTAATTTGCAATACAATTCCGGGTAAGTTAGGTATAAATTAAAAAAAAATTACGGGTAAGTTAGGATCCTGCCAGGAAATTAATGCCCAGGGAATAATAAGATTTACAACAGTTCTCTCAAAATGACTGCTGTCACTTCACGATCGGTCCCTCGCCCGACTTTATCGTTTTAAGGTATGCCCAGGTAAAGCAATGATTTTGATCAAAATATTCCTGGAATACATTTATAATGAATGATTATGTTCAAAGTAGTTTTTTTGAAATAAAAATTTTTTTTTTCTTTCTCTCGATCTCATTATTGTAATCATTGTTCCATTTACACAATTATTAAAATATGAAAACCAGTTTTGTTTCTAGTAGCGAATGAGAAATCTTGGCGAAAATGCTTGTCTTGATTTTCATTTGAGTGACGAGATGAAATGTGTTGAAATGAATGGATGGGTGTTAATTTTAATTAAAATTTTTTTTCTCATATCAATCACTGTTTAATCAGTTATTCAGTTGAACCTCTTTTGCTGACGTTGCAGTTGAGACATGACCAGTCTCTTGATTTACAAATGAGGTTGGTGATGAGAGCAGTTGCGCTGTTGAAAGCAGGGATTTTTTTTTATTTCTTTTTCATTTGTGATGAAAATGGCATTAATAAGGTGTACTTATTTCCCTTTGTAATTTATTTTCCTTTATTTCCATATTAATAGCCGCTTATAAACATGCTGATGGGAAGAAAATTGATAACCGTAGGGTGCTGGTGGATGTTGAGAGAGCTCGCACTGTCAAAGGTTGGCTTCCCCGCAGATTAGGTAAGTCATCATTTTTTTTAATCAGATCTTTTAATGAAAAATTTTATGGTAGAGTAATATTTTTTGAGATTTTGCTTATATATTCCTAAAACCTTTTTTTCCAGGTGGTGGTCTTGGAGGAACGCGGAAAGGTGGTCCAGATGTTAATGTTAAGCATTCGGGTAGGGAAGATGATAGGAAAAGAGGCAGATCGGAAGACCACAGAGTTTCGTAAGTTTATTAAAGTTACTATTACAAAATTTTAAATTTCCAGGTTACTTCTTTTGATCAGAGGTCCTGTCGTTACTCTTCCGAATAATTTTCTTTTAATCAAAATATTATGTGATTTTCAGTTCTTCACCCCCTATTAGGAGAGAGCGTGAGAGGACGAGGGAACGGGAGCGCGAGAGGGACACCAGAACGAGCAGAGATCGTGATAGAGAGAGAGATAGGGGAGATAGGGATAGAGAGAGAGATCGGGATAGAGAAAGGAAAAGGAAATCCAGAAGGTAAGTGATATATTTTACATTTTTTTTTTATTTATTTATTTATTTATTTTTTAATTAGTTGGTTGAAGCTTTTAAGATTTTGTTTTGCGCATTTCGTCTAAATTTTTCAAAGTCATTGACTCAATTGTAACAAAATTTTCTTTTTGAATTGAAAATGGATTTTTCTTGTAATAATAATAATTAATAAAAATAATAATATATTTTCTTTGGAAAAAGTAGGAGTTAAAACTTTCCTCTAGTAAATGTAGTTTATAGTTTTGATATTTTTGAAACGCAAAAGAAAGAAAAAAAGTATTTAATGTCCTTATAAATATATATATATATATTATATATATATATATATATATATATATATATATATATATATATATATATATATATATATATATATATATATATATATATATATATATATATATATATATATATATATATATATATATATATATATATATATATATATATATATATATATATATATATATATATATATATATATATATATATATATATATATATATATATATATATATATATAAGGAATATTCCCATTTTATAAAATTTACATTTTGCTTAAGATTCAACCATAACAACAATAATAATAATAATAATAATAATAATAATAATAATAAATTGAAATTTGACCACATAGTCTGAACTGAGATGAAAAAGTACAGTGACGCATTTGCTAATCTCAAGGATTTTGACAACTCCAAGAACCTATTTATTTTTCTCTGTAAGGGAAACTCTGAACATTAATTAATTCAGTATCAAAATTTTTAATTTTTTAATGTACTTAACGTATTTTTTATGTTTACCCATATTGAAGCTTAATTAAATGTGTAATGTGCAATCTCTGTAATTTTGTATAAAAATGTTATTTCCCCCCTCCCTCCCACCAATTCCGAATATAGGGTATCACCTGCTAATGATATCATTGTTGATGGAAGTCGTGACAGGAAACGTAGACGCTCAAGATCTCGCGATCGAGATCGTCCTGAAGAAGAGGAACGCCGCAGACACCGATCCAAATCAAGAGAGAGAAGGAAGAGGTCCAGATCCAGGGAAAGAAAACATAGGAGAGATAGGTAAGGAAATGTTGAAATTTTGTTTAGTTGATGTAATTTTTTTCCATAGTCGATTTGTTGTAGAGATTAGTTCATTTATGTAGATTATTTTATATTAGAGTAACTTTTCTTCTTTTTCAACAGGGATAGAGAACGTGATAGGAATCGTACTGAAGTTGAACCACCGTTGGATAGTTTGAAAATCAAACAGGAACCAGAAGACGGTAAGTATATATATATATATATATATATATATATATATATATATATATATATATATATATATATATATATATATATATATATATATATATATATATATATATATATATATATATATATATATATATATATATATATATATATATATATATATTATATATTTTTTTCAGAAATTAATATGCAATTTGTTATTGTATATAATAAGTTAAAAATAGCGATATCTGATGAGCATTATCTAATCACCACTTTGTTTCTCTCTAATTTTTATCAAGATGTGAAACCTGTTGTTAGAATCTATTTATTTCTTATCCAATTTAAGAAGTATTAATTAAGTAATATATATATTTTCTTTTATTGATTTAATTCTTTAAGTGAGAGTCATACAGATCTCATATTTTTATAACTATCAAATATTGGCTAGATCTCTCCTATATTTATGACTAAGAATATTTCAACCATTAGGCTTATGGGATGGTCACCTTCCATGACCTTGATTTTTTAATATTTATTTCACATGGAAAGTTTTAGGATCCGGATAGACCTGTACATCACATAAATTCAATCATAGACCAGGTTGATGCTCCTTGCAAGCTTGAGTTTTTCTTCTTTCATGAAGGGGAGGGTCCAATTTCAAAAAAAAGTTTTTTTTTTTAAATTTTTGACCGATTTTTATGAAATCTGCAGAGTATATGCATTTCAACGCACTGAAAAAAGACTATTTCTGAAGTTTTTCCGTATCAATAATCGTTTGTAAGTTTTTGGGCAAATTTCCCCCCAAAAAAAGTGAATAGCGATGCCAAACCATTGGTCAAAATGACCTGGAAATTTAACTGTATATTCTCAGCCCTAATTGCAAGAAACGTTACATCTCGATTTTTGATATCTGCTTTAGAAGAAGTTATATGCACTTGATTTAAAAAAAAAAAAATATTAAACAACACTTTATTTATTTTTTATTTTTGGCAAGTGTTTAGAGGTGGTACAGAGCTACAACTTTCACTCAATACATCATTCAATGCTATTTGTTCTTTTTGAGATATAGCCTCTCAAATTTTGAATTTTTTTTTAAAATTGTCCAAATTTGTAGCTTTATACATCCTGAAAAAATGAAAAAGTCTTACGTGTGTGTGTTTTTTTTTTTTGTCTGAAAGGGTAAATTTTCAAAAAAAAAAAAAAAAAAAAAAAAAAAAAAAAAATCGACAATTGGTCAGAAAAGGGCATATAACTTTTGTAAAAAAAAGCAGATATCAAAAGTTTGTTAGTGGTTTGGCCCCGATTCATTTTAAAAATAGAAAAATTTTCAAAAATAAACTTTTAAACTGTTATAGATACAGAAAAACGTCAGAAATCGTTTTTTTTCGGCTCGTTGAAGTGCATAGACCCTGCAAATTCCAGGATAATCGTTCGAAAATTAAATTGTTTTTTTTTTTTCAACATTGGACCCTCCCCTTCAGTTTTAAATGTTCAGATAATTCAGTGGCTTTGAAAGATGAATTTTACAATGGTTAATATTTAGAACAAAGGTTTGACTACTCACGCTTGAGTTTATTATTATATTTTGACTAAGGTTTAAATTATGTTTCTGGACAATCTCATTTTATACTATTTTTCCACTTTCAAAGTGTAAGAAAAATTTTTTGTGTGGAAAGAACCAATTTTTTTCCTTGGTAAATAGAGGTCGAAATTATATGGATATTATATCTTCAGACGATATGTTTTATAAATTTAAATGAATATTCATTTCATGCTCAAAGATTTTAGTGGACAGAAAAAACTTATGAATATTTAATTCATTATTTCAGATTATCCAGAATTTCCAGCAGCTCCTATTGGTGCAGTACCTCCAGTGCCAGGTGGAACTTACTACAACAATTATCCTCTTAAAGATGAAGAAGAGAGACCAAAAAATGGGACGAAGTATGAAGATGAAGATCCTAATGCCGAAATTGATTATTAGAATCAATAGATACATTTATTTTTTTTTTTAAAATTTTTTTTTTAAAACTAAAGTACATTTTTATTACTTTATAAGAAGTATATAAAGTTAACCTTTAATGCTAATAATTTCTTTTAATTAAAATTAAATTCATATTTAAAACCAGCAGCATTGAATATTAAAGTGTAAGATATTACTTCAATTTAGTGGTAAAATATAATAGAATAAATGTTGGTATGCAAAACTTTTGTTTCTTATTGTCCTGATAAAATAAACCTGTCCGTCTTGTAAAACAATATTACACATAAACTCTAAGAGCACACAAAGATTAAAATGTTTCTGTTTCAAAATTACCAGCTTTATTTTACCCAACAATATTGTTTTCATCGAGAAGGGATCATAGGGCAGATATTAAATTTCTTTCAATAGTTGGTTCTCTTTATACACTACATATTCAAAATATTTAATACATATTGGGAACCTATTATTGATGGACCTTGGCATTTAGTGTCAAATTATTATCGATATGTTTTTCTCATGTACCACAAAACTTATGGACACGTCAAAAGTTTATTAGTTAATTATAAATATCTATAAGCATGCATTTTAATTGTGTAACATTTGAATTTTATTACAGAAATTAACCCCTCTAACCATCTCTCATCAGTATATTTATGTTCACATTTTTAAAAAGTAAAATATGTATCACGTGCATGATGATGTACGAAAGTCAATTTTAAATGTTTGGTTCCAAGTCTGAAGTCTTACAACAGGAAATGCGAAAGTAGTATACACAAGGTTTTACAAGATTATTAATCGTTATACTTTGGTGGTAATAGAATACACAAGAATTAATTTTTATATTCTTCCTGAGAATCTACTGTTGGTATGTGGGTACTCAATGTTGGCAAAACAAAAATTCGTTTCGGAAATAAATTTGCATAGATAAAAACCTTAAAAATGGTACAAATCAATAAATTTCTAGGGAAAAAAATCTAGAAAATTACTTACAGCATTTTAGATCATATATAATGACTTAAATCGCTGGAATCCTCTAGGAATTGTTTTTACATACTCTCCAACTATAATTCAGAATCCCCAGAAAACCATCGAGTTCTTTGAGATTCCCTGCTTTCTATTAAATCTAGATCTAAATCTGCTGAACCCCATTTTAAAATTTAGGAAACAAAAAAAACTTTTAATTGAAACGATTAAACAAAAAGATAATGATCACCATATTTCCAAAGAACCATTAAGCAATTGTACAACACAATCTGTCTAAAATGGTTTGAACAAGTTAACTATAATATTTTAGATTGTTATATATATATATATATATATATATATATATATATATATATATATATATATATATATATATATATATATATATATATATATATATATATATATATATATATATATATTATAATATTATATATATATATATATATATATTATATATATTTATTATTATATAATTATAAAATATATATAATAATATATATATATATATATATATATATATATATATATATATATATATATATATATATATATATATATATATATATATATATATATATATATATATATATATATATATATATATATATATATATATATATATATATATATATATATATATATATATATATATATATAATAATAATAAAAAATATTGATTATATGCCAAATCTTGTTGAAGTATTCCTTTCACTTTTATGTCGAGGAGTACCAATGTCATAAACTTGCTGTTTCCTTTTGGATTCTTGTCGCCTTAATCTATCTTCCTCTCTCTCCTTTAATGTTTCTTGTGCCTTCGCCATCTCTGCTTCCATGGCGGCTTTATGAGCTAAAGCCATACGTCTTTTCTCCATCCGAGATGATCCACCTTCATTAACGCTATAAAATTTATCCCCAACTTCCGCTAGCCAATTCCCCTCCACCGCTGTTACGCACTGCATAAATTCTTTGCTGGTCATAACTAACTCATGATAGACAATATAATCTGGGGTGTAACCCATACCAAAAAGAGCCGATGTTGGATGCAAATGACATGGGGTTCCAGTTCGAAGGATTAACGTACTCTCCAATGCCTTTCAACCGACAAGCTTGATGAAAATAAGCGGCACAAATACATTTCCGAATCAAATCTTCATCATTTCCAGCACTAACTACTTTTAGCTTTTGTTGGTCCATTATATCTTTTAATTGTTGTCTTACTTCTCTTACTTTCTTTAATGCCTTAAAATGTATAAAATGTTTGTTACACCAGTTCATAGAATACGACTGTAAACGCCACTGACGGTAAATATTCAAATAAGTTAAATGATCAGATTCAGGAACCTGAAATTTTTCTCGCATTGCATCAGCTTCTTCTTCTCTCCCCTTCGGTCGATAGAATAGTGCAGGTACAGATAGCATCGAAACAATGGTGAGTATATCGTCTGAACAACCCATATCAACGGCTACCAAAAGCATTTTTGAAAGCGCTGGATCCAATGGAAACTCTACCATAGCCCTCCCCAGTGGTGTAAGCTGGCCTGTATTATCAAGGGCTCCTAAAATCCACAGTTGATACTGAGAATTAAGAAGGTTATCTTGAGGAGGCGGATCCATAAAATGGAATTTGAGAAGGTCTTCCACACCTAAAGACTTTAAAAGAAGAACAACATTTGATAGGTTAGTTCTTTGAATTTCAGGTACAGTTGTAGGTAACAATTCTTCTTTGTATTGTCTTTCCGTGTACAATCTATAACACATTCCAGGACCTGTTCTACCCGCTCTTCCCATTCGTTGATTTGCATTTGCTTGAGAAACAGGGTAAACCTGAAGACCATCCATACCTACTCTAGGATTAAAAACTTTCAATTTACAGTACCCCGAGTCCACTACATACTTTATTCCATCCACGGTTAATGAAGTTTCAGCTATATTTGTGGCGACAACACATTTTCTCAATCCATCTGGAGCTTTCTGAAATATTTTGGCTTGTAAATCAGATGGCAATTGTGAATAAATCGGTAAAACTGCTAACTGCGGAGCATCGTCTATTTCGCCCAATTTTTCTACCAACAGCTCACACGTAACTTCGATATCTTCTTGACCTGGCATAAAAACAAGAATATCTCCTTCTTCAGCTTGTAAATGAATTTGTAAAACTTGCTTCACAGCTCCATCAACATAATCTTCGATTACATTACGCGAGAAAAACAATTCAACAGGAAAAGTCCTCCCTGGAATTGTGAACACAGGAACTTCCCCAAAAAAACTTGCGAATTTCTGAGAGTTCATCGTTGCCGATGTAACAATTAACTTCAAGTCGTGCCGCTTGGCAACAATTTCCCGAAGAAGCCCAAACAAAACATCAGTATTCAAAGACCTTTCGTGAGCTTCGTCCATGATAACTGCGCTGTAATTGTCGAGGTCAGACTCCCGCAAAGATTCTCTCAACAAAATACCATCTGTCATATATTTGATGATAGTGTTTTCTGACGTACAATCTTCAAATCTAATGGCATACCCAACTTCCTCTCCCAATTCTGTACTCATTTCATCAGAAACTCTCTTTGCTACACTCATTGCAGCAACTCTCCTTGGCTGAGTGCAGCCTATCATTCCTAATTTACTGTACCCATCCTCGTGTAAATACTGTGTTAACTGTGTAGTTTTCCCACTTCCAGTTTCACCTACAATGATAACAATAGAATTTTCTCTAATTATCCTTAAAAGCTCTTCTCTGACAGCGAAAACAGGTAAATATTGACGTTGCTGAAGTACAGATTTCTTTTTAGCGAAATCGCTCGACGCTTCTTTTTGCTCTTTCATATGTTCAGCAAACTTCTGATCTGCTTTATAATCAGTTTCTCCTTCCTCAATATTACGATCGTCCTTAACATCTTCTTTTTTAACACCTAGCAAATTACCCATTTGAGTTCCAGCCAACTCCCATTCCTTTCTTGCCGCTTTCCTTCTTTCTTTCTGTTCACGGTATGTTTTAACTACAGCTGATCCTTTCCTAGAGATAAGGGCCATATCACTGGTTGAGTCTTTTACAGGTACAACTGGTTCGGGCTGTTTTGTGAAAACAATTCTACCGTCTAAAAAGGGAGGCACAATGTTATGAACTAAAATATGTACACGATTTGCAAACTCTTCTTCAAAATCTTCATCGTAATCTATCTTTTGAACTACGCCACTTGTAAGCATTCGATTAGTTTCCCATAATTCATTATCTTTATGAATTTGTCTTTGTTTTGCACTCATCTTTCGCTTACTTTTTTCCACTTTTTCAGCCTTCTTTTTTTCATATTCTTGAGACACATCAGCAAAAGGATTGTTTATATCATCATAACCTTGATCCATATCATACCACTGACGATCCAGGCGACGTTCTTCCTCCTCGTACCTTTCCCGATCCTCTTCGTTTTCAAACTCTTGCTCAAAATCTTTCTTCCTCATCCAGGGATTGTTTTTAAATGAAGGAGTTGGCATTGGGGTTTCATCCTTCTTATCATCACGACGAATACTTTTATCTCTAGATACATAATTTGATCTGTGTGAACTTCTAAAAGACCAGTCATTTTCACTCCTATTGCTAGAATGAGAAAGAGGTGTTGGCAAGTCCCAAGAAGAAACCTTTGAAGGAGTATTATCATCATCATCCCAACTGGAATTAGAGGGTCCATCTTTAAGATATATTTTAGGAGTTCTGGGTTCATCCGAAAAACGAGGAGTACCATGAAAACTTCTCTCGGATCTATCGGATCTCTCTGAATACCCCCTTCTCATTGAATTATAATGCTCTTCCCTAGAACTTCTGTAACTATTTCTATGATACTTGCGATCACTTCTATCATACCTTCTATCACGATCATAATGTTTTCTGTCTTTGCTTGATTTTGAGTGTTTATCCTTGGTGGAAGCATAAACATACTTATCTTTATATTTGTTTTCTTTAGAGTATAGCTTTTCTTTAAGCCTTTTGTCTACTCCGCCAGTATAACTCGGGGTTTCATCATATTTTGATCGGTATTCTCTTCGACCTCGATCTTTAACATCTTTTTTGAAATTTTTCTCATCAGATTCTCTATCACTATCTTCGCTTGAGGATGATGAAGATGAAGATGAAGATGAATTTCGTCTTTTCATTTTAGATGAAACTTCTTCTTCATTCATTTTTCTCTTTAAAGCGGCCAATTTATCAAGTCCGAGAAGAGATACTTTTTTGGGAGGAGCAGGAACTTTAAATCCATCATCGGAATCTTTTACTTTTTTACGAATGATTAAACCTCCAAAT
This sequence comes from Armadillidium nasatum, assembly GCA_009176605.1. Classification (NCBI taxonomy): domain Eukaryota; kingdom Metazoa; phylum Arthropoda; class Malacostraca; order Isopoda; family Armadillidiidae; genus Armadillidium; species Armadillidium nasatum. The sequence goes on along the minus strand of SEYY01018469.1, from coordinate 141,481 downwards.
CCTCCAGCAGTACCTTCTAAAATGTTAGACATTCTGCAAAATATAAAATAAAAAAATTTAGATAGAAATTAAAAATATTTCAAGACAAAATCAATTTCAAGATCCCTAAAAAAAAAAATTCAAGACAAGAACTGCAAATATTGTTATTGTTATTATAAATCGAACTCTATAAATATTAATTAATAAGTTCCATAATATAATTTATAAGCGCATTATTCTTAATAAATTCGTAAAACAAAAGTACCAACCCAAATAGAAGTGTTTTAGTTTTGAGTTAAAGCACCTTTCCAATAGTATTCTTCCGAAGTGCGGTTATAACGTTTCCTAACGTGTAAGATAGAGAAACTATTAATTCAATAATTTATAACTCGTATACTTATACGCCAAGATTTTAAAATTATATCTGAAGAATTTGGGATAAAACTGTCAATGACTACTCAAAAATAATCAATAACGACAACATTAACAGTAGCAATAACAACAAATAATAATATAATTATAACTATTATTATTATTACAATTAAAATTTAGCTAATCTCAACGTTTTGACAATTACCAAGTACTAAAATAAAATTACTACTAGTAATTACACAAAAATAAATTATCATCATTATAAAATTTAACCAAAACCCTATATAACATAATAAATAATTTTAACACTACAAGGACAATTCTTGACTGTACAAAATTAATTGAAATCTTTATCACTGTATCTAACTAATAAAAATGAGTCAAACATACAAGAACACGTTAATTGAAGAGTGCTTTGGAATGATATGCTAAGATTAACAACTCCTTTCCCCTAAAGAGTCATCATAGCGATTCAAAAGATGCTTCATAATTAATCAAATAAAACTATCTATGAATTTAAAAAAAAAAAAAAAAAAAAAAAAAAAAAAAAAAAAAAAAAAAAAAAAAAAAAAAACATTTCACGTATATTGCCCTATTCGAGTAGAGGAACTTTTCTAGCTAGTATATACCTAAGATCCTCAAGTAGGATCGAACCGGCGCCCTTAAGCACGTGAGTTAATCACTCTACCGTTTGTGCCAGGGTAGACGGCAAGAATCTATCTATTTCTCAATTGGAGACATAATGCAACTATTATAGATAGATATCTAAAAGCTGAAATGTTGATTTAACTTATATCATACAGAACCAAAACATGTTATAATATGTGTGAATTTAATAATAATAATAATAATAATAATAATAATAATAATAATAATAATAATAATAATAATAATTATGATGATAATAATAATTATAGGATCTAATTTCTTAGAGAAAGTCAAAATGTCTAGAAATTTGAAAAATAGTAAAATTTTAAAATAATTATAAAAATTAAAATTTTAAAGTGTACATCATTAAAAAGTAGTGTTAATAGTAGGTACTACTAAAAAGTAATAATGAATTTACACTGTCCATTTCTGGTGTAATTATTGAGAATGATACTTGAAAGTTTACCACTTCAAATTAAAAAATTTGAATTAAATTCGGTTGACTAATTTGTAACTTTATATAATTTAATCACAAATATGACATTACCCCCACTCCCGACATTTTAAAAATAATAATTTTTAATACAAACCAAATTATTAAAAAGTAATTTTCAAACCCAACTTTAAACATGCATTTAAAAACTTTAAATTTTGGTCAAATGTACTTTAAAGAAAAATATGAAATAATTACTAGTATAATGTTTATTCTTACCTTCGATACTTCTAAAACGGTTTATAAAATACTATTTCATTCCTTGGTCAAATATTTTGAAGTTAAAGCAATTTTTTGGCTTAAAAATATGAAAATATTAAATAACATATGGATCTATCTAAAATAGAAAAATAAAATATTTTAAAATAAACATAGTATTAAAAATAATAATAATAATAATAATAATAATAATAATAATAATAATAATAATAATAATAATAATAATAATAATAAAGTTGCTAGTATCTCAAGAATAAGAAAAGGATATTTTCAGTTTTTAAAAGAACTTATGAAAGGCAAAAAAAATGGCTAAAATTTAATTTCACAAGAAATAGTAATAAGGAACTGCAAAAAAAAATTATTATTATAAATTTAGAATTAATTAAGAACAAGACAATTAGTCCAATTAAAATTGATGAAAATTTAAGCTTAGATAAAGAAATGTTCAATGCATATTTTGCCTCAGTGTTTATTCAGTGACTTATAGTTCTGGTATGAAATGACTTACAGAATTTGAGATTGAGGTAAAAGAAATTAAATCTTTACTGGACCATACTGACAAGTAAAGTGGCAAGTTCCATAGGTGTAAATGGTGGAATTCTAAACTAACAGTACTGTAAAGGCACTGTATTTTTTTCCTTTTAAAATATTTATTTGATTTCAAAAGGAATGAAATGACTGGAATATGGCATACATTGTGCCTACTAATAAGAAAGATAGTAAGAATGATTTGGAAAGTTGTTATAGGCCAGTCTACCCAACATTTCAGGTTGTAAAAATTTTAAGAAAGTTACTGGAAATTCATATGGAGAAGCATTTAGATAATGAGATACGGTATGACTCCAAGCATGGCTTTAGAAAGGTAGATTTTGTCTGACAAATCTATTAAGACTATGAAATTACTACTGTAATTATTGACCAAGGAGAACCAATTGTTATATATTTTCGACCAGCAAAGCTCTTGATAAAGCATTTCACATAAGATTGATGCAAAAGTTATCAGAATGTGATATAGGTGGAGTGGTGCACAGTTTGATTAAAGTGGTTGAAGAATAGAAGGCAGTATATACTACTGATTGGCAGTAAAACATCATGGTAAGTGATGAAGAGTGGTGTCCCACATAGTTCAGTGTTAGAGTCACTACTGTTCCTCATATATATACATATATATATATATATATATATATATATATATATATATATATATATATATATATATATATATATATATATATATATATATATATATATATATATATATATATATATATATATATATATATATATATATATATATATATATATATATATATAATATACGAGTATATATATATATATATATATATATATATATTATATATATAATATATATTATATATATATATATATATATATATATATATATATATATATATATATATATATATATATATATATATATATATATATATATATATATATATATATATATATATATATATATATATATATATATATATATATATATATATATATATATATATATATATATATATATAATCCTCTGGTGGGCAAAGGCAAGAGGTAGGGACTGACCGAGGTTGGAATTTTGCCATGGCTGGGGCTGGGGCCGAAGCTGGGGCTCTGGTCAAGGTTGCCTAAAATCTGTAAAGGATCAAAAGCACTGAAATTTTAGGTTAAGAAAATTAGATATAATTTTAATTGAGATTAATTTATTTATAAGGAAGGAGTAGAATTGCCAATATTCACTTAAATTAATGATTATTTGCATTTTTTCCGAAAATCACTGATTTTGTATAATAAAAGTTTGAAAAAAAAATAAAAAATTACAATAGTGATTGAACAAGTTTACTTAGATAAAATAAAAAAATAAAATGAAAAAATTCACATCAACAATGACTCTCTTGCCTTCTGGAAAGCAAACAAGATCCCCCACACTAGCAACACTGACAAAAGCATGTTTGTGTTCACCATCAAGCTCCAGCACCAGTAAAGGAGAATTCAAAGTAGGGAAATTAATTCTAAAAGATAAAATCAAACTATTGTCAAAAAATGTAATGTTACTGTTTTTAAAAAATACAATCTTAGAGCAGTAACATATTCAATGTCACTTCTCTATGTTCCTGAACATTTAACTCCCACAAATTCTAAAACTTATGATGTAAATGTTCAAGAAGATTCTGATTAGTGAATAGTGATTTAAGTGAATGAATTGTTTGTTTCCTCTTTTATGTTAATTTGCAATTAACCCCGGGAAGGTAAACCCCAGGGTTGGCCATGGTTGGGGCCCCAGTTGGTCCATACATGTGGGCAAGGCTTGGTTCCACTAACACAGAGCTTATGATAATTGTGACTTATGCACTGACAGAATAAGAGAAAATAGAGACAAAGGAGGAATTATATTAACAGTTGGATTGTGTTATACAGTAAGGTAAAAAACAGGATGTCAAAATTGTGATGGGGATATGAATGCAATTAGTAAATGAAAATGATGGCTTGGTAAAAATTATGGGCAATAAAATTATGATAGGAGGCACAGTATTTCCACACAAATTGATATACAAAATGACATGGAACTCACCAGATGGAAGGACATAGAACCAAATAGATGTGATGATAAACACAAAAGAGAAATAGAAAAGTTCAATGTTAGATGAGGGGAGCGGATGCAAATAGTGATCATCATTTGGTAACATGTAATGTGAAACTTAAACTAAAGGCGAGAGGGGAGGACCAAAATAATGGAAAGTAGAATATAAATCTTGAAAAGTTAAAGAGGCAAGAAATCAAAAACAAATTTATTATAGAATTGAAATACAGATTCAGTGCAAGAAAAGTTTGAAAAGAACTGAAAAAATATATAAAGACAATTAAAGGAATAAGCGAAGTGCAAAAGAAGGAAAAAATCATAAGAAAGCAATGGATGACAGATGAAACATTAGAACTAATCAAAGCAAAAAAGAAAGTAATGGAACCTTGATAAATACAAGATGTGAAAGAATTAAAGAAAAAAAATTTAAATAAAATTGAGGTAACTTGATAGAGAAATAAGAAGGAAAACAAGGAGATAAAAATGAATATAGCCAAGGAACCACAGAGATCAGCAGAGAGAGGAGAATGAGTTAAATATATAAAATAATGAAAGGCCTAAAAGAGAGGAAAAAGAGAAGAAACAACAATATTAAAAAGGGTGGAGTAATAAATCAGGAAACTAAAATAAAAGAGATAGAAGGACTTTGTAATTGTTTCAAAAAAAGAAGAGCAGGAAGGTGGCAGATAAGATGAGATGGAGAAAGCATGGAGGAGATGCAGATGAAAGCAGAAAAAAAAGAGAGAGAGAAGCCATAAGACCTATCAACTGTCCCAGTCAAAAAATAAAAGTTGCCATTCACTATGAAGGTCACAACCCAATTTTCCCCAGCAAACAATCAAGAAACCAAATTTCCCATGAATGCAGTTTATCAAGCCATAAATAAATGGGTCATCTAAACTCTAAACTAATATGTAAAATCCCTGATTTCACAGGGGACTGTCAAAAATACTCATTAAAATATGTTGGCTTAAAAGCAGAGTAAATCATACTATACCTTGATCATTCATATATTCTTAAAAGTTAAAAGGAGTTACTATCAATAATCTTGTGGTAAACCATTCCAGAAATTAACTACTCTCATATCTAGATGACACCGTTTTTATTTTGATATGACCCCTTGTGTGCCTACTGTAATCTAGTAAAAAGAACTTACTCACAACTACATCATCAATCAACAAAAACACTTTGAAAACCTGAATCATATCCCCACTAAGAAATCTTTCTACAAAAAAACATCTCTAGTTCTATTAACCTATCATTGTAACTTTTACATTTAAAACCAAAAATCATTTTGTTGCTCTGCACTGTACTGCTCTTAAATAAGGAGCCCAAGCCTGTGCACAGTACTGAATCAGTGGTCTAACATAACCATTATAGAGCTTGCTAATCACCTCCTTACTTTTATAATTAATATTGTGGTTTATTATTCTTAGCATTCTTTTAGCTCTATTCCTAGCTTCTAAACATTGTTCTGACACTTTCAACTACTGCTGGTAATGGCACCCAAATCTTTTTCTTTATCCACAGACTAAGCCATTCCCCATACATTTTGTAATAAAAATTCTTATTAGAATAGCCTACATGAAGAACCTTACAATTTTTATTATTGAAATTCTTTTGCTTCTTTTCAGCCCAACCAAGAAATCTTATTTTAATCATGTTGAGCTGCCATACATCCCTCAATATTTTTAACAAAACAGGATAGTTTTGTATAATTAGCAAACTTTCAAACTAAATATTTTATTGCTTTATCCAAATCATTAATATATATTAAGAATAGAATAGGCCACAGCACAGAGCCTTGAGAAATCCCATGATGATTTATTGACATTTAATACTACACACAATCTCCTGTCCTTCAACCACTCCTGTATCCAGTTTTGAACAACTCCTAAACCACACAGAGATAACTTGTAAATTAGCCTTTTATGAGGTACCTTATCAAAAGGTTTGCTGAAATCAAGATAAACTATATCAAATGGTTCCCCTTTGTTGATGCAATCAGTATATACTCTACAAATTCTAAAAGATTTGTCTGATATGATTTCCCATTCCTAAAACCATGTTGAGAGTTGCAAGATCTTACTGTCAACTAAATGCTTTTCTATTCAATTTTTCATTATTTTTTCTAGAACTTTTACTACCAAGGATACTTGCTACCTTTTCTTATAAACAAACAACATAAGTAATTTTCCAATCCTCTGGTATCACACAATAATTAAGAGGCCTAATGAATATTAAATATAAACCATATGCAATACTATTGCTACCTTCTTTTAGGATTCTTCGACATATACCATCAGGACCTGCATACTTATAATTAATATGTTCAGGTAAATTTTTAATCTCATCAAGTTCAACATTTAGAGATGCAACAAAAATCCACCAAGAATAGAAAATATGGAGATAATTAAGTTAATGAAGGATGGGAAGGCAGCATGGATGGATGGAATAAAGACAAAATTATTGAAAGAGGGTATGGAGAGTATACTGGAAGAGTTTGAACATCTTTTCATATATATATATATATATATATATATATATATATATATATATATATATATATATATATATATATATATATATATATATATATATATATATATATATATATATATATATATATATGGGATCATTTTAATTTTCTGGACTGTTAATGAATTTAATAAACATTTGCATATAAATTTATTTTAATCCAAGATTAACTTAGAAGTTTTGGCATTCAAATTCTTTATCACAGTCAATGGTTTGCTAATTCTAGAGTGCACAGGAACATTTTTTTCCTTAATATATTGAAAATGTTTCTGTACACTAAAAACACCAAAAAAAAAAAAAAAAAATTAATTAACTAAGAGTAATATCTTCGATCATTTAACAAGAAATCATGCAACTTTTATGGCATACACTACCAGGTTGCTGTCAGAGGGAATTGTACAAAATATTATAACTATTTTGAAGCTAAAGGAAAGGTAAAAAAAAATAAATAAATAAATAAATTTTTTTTTGAAATATACTAAATTATAAAAAATAATTTACAAAATAAATTGAATTAAAATTGAAGTGATAAAAATAGTTTTTCTTTATATAAATATTTAAATTACTATGTAACATTAATAGTAAAAACCCAGCATTTTCTAGGTTAGGCCAATTTGCTGGCTATTAAGCATACTTTTGCTCTTTTAAGTCCAGATTTGGTTAAGTCAAACTACATCTAACAAATCAGTTCGACTTAACCTAACCTAGACTTAAAGGATAAAAGTATGCCTAATAGCTAGCAAGTAGGCCTAACCTAGCAAATGCTGGTCTTTTAGAATCCAATGATAATAATGTAAAAAAAATTCTTTTAAACAATTGAATATGCCTAATTAACTTTATTTTATATTTTATCTTGACAGTTTCAATGTATAAAAAAAAAAAATATTTTTTAAACTTTTTTTTTTTTTAAAATTCCAAAAGCTATTAAATTAAATTAAAACAGGCCCAAATTTTTTTTTCTTCTCAGAGTAACTATAACAAGGAAATTATATAATTTTTTATTTTTATTTTTTTGTTAATCAACAAATAGCAAATGATTTTGTAAGAAAAAAAATAAAAAAATACTTTAATTAAAAAATAAAAATTTAAAACTAAGAATAATTATGATGTCAGAAGATTGTCTGCGGAAAGTATAAAACTGTTCTTTTACTATTTTTACCAGGTTGCTATTATGACTAAATTTTAAAAGATCTTGAAACTAAAAATGAAAAATAATAGTTTTATATATATATATATATATATATATATATATATATATATATATATATATATATATATATATATATATATATATATATATTTAATTCTTTGTTTTTTCATAAACGTATTTAGCAACCTTGCTATCTTCATTTTTTCAGAAATGTATTTAGTAATCTTGTAAAAAATACAGTCAAAGACTACATCATTATGCGCTTTTCTGCTGACGATCATTATGATATAATATTGAAATAAATAACTTTCATAATTTAAAAAATTTTTAAAATTTTTTTTCTTACAAAATCATTTGTCATTTAATCATAAAAAAAAAAAAAAAAAAAAAAAAAAAAAAAAAAAAAAAAAAAAAAAATCCTATTTCGTTTTCGTAGTTAGGCTGAGTAGAAAAAAATTCAGGCCCACACATCACTAAAGTATTACCAAATTTTGTATGACTCCTTCCAACGTTAATATAACAACCTGGTAGTGCAAAACCAAATAATAAAATACCATTAAAGCTGTACAAGTTATTGTTAAATGATTGTAATTATTACTCTTAAATTTTTTTTGGGGGGGTATTTTTAGTTCACAAAATTGTTTTCTACACCTAAACCAAAAAAAAAGTAATAATAATAATTTCAGATTATTTCATCTTATTTTTGATAAATTAAGAAAAAAAAAATACTCCTGTGCACTCTAGAATTACCACTGGTTGTATGTATATTTTGGAATTCATCAAAACCCATACTTTTTAAATCAAGTACTTTTACCTCTTCTACTACAGTTGGGACTAAGTAATTCTATGGTATTTATTTGTTTTTCAGAAATACAAAGTTTAGAATTATTTATTACATCATTTTAACCTGAAATATGCAAAAAAATATTTTATACTAAAATGCTTTGCTAATTTCATGAATATTGAAATAGTCTATAGGCAGTTATTTGAATTTGAAGGATTATTCATGTTAAAGTCAAATTTAAACATATGTCTTATATTTTAACATCTTAACTCAGATCTTATATGTAATAAAAGTTAAATACTGCACTTTAAATAAGGCTGAAATTTTATAATCCCTGTTATTAAGTCGCATAATTTTGGATGAAACTTGATAAAACAAATTATTATTTGTTCCCTTTGTTGATTCAATAAATAATCGGGCGGCAATGGCCTGATCTATATATCATTACAATATGACTTGTTCTTCTATATCTTGATGTCCATAAATCTTCATTAAATTCTCAGCAATATTACATGTTTATTTAATATTGTAATTTTATGAAAAGAATAGAGTAAAAAAAATTAATAATTTTGTTATAAGAAATAAAAAACCTTTAATCTTAAATATATAAACAACACTTTATTACAATCTATAAAGATTTCCTGTCTGAATCATGAATTTTTGTATAAAATACCAAGCTCTTTGTCTATCCTTTGAATTAATATTATTAATAGATATTAATTACTTTTTTCTCGAAATTCCATTAACGTTGTTCTATAGTCATATGGCTGTAGTCTACAACCACTGCAAAGAACTATAAGAAACTCGCCAGTGTTGCCATCTTGACCTAACGTTTCTGGTGTAGCCATAGATGGGTGTAGCCCAAACATAAACTTTGGACTTTAACTAGTTAAAGTCCATGAGCCCAAACTATGGGTGTAGTTGTATTATATCCTAATAGTATCATATACTAATTCGTAATATCCCTTATTATGGTTGTATGTATTATTATTATTAAAAAAAAAATAAAAAAAATAAAAGACTCCAACAAGAAATTAGGTTGATCAATTACACCACTATAGTTTTTATTTTTTTTATTTTATCGATGTGGCATTTAATAGTTGCCACACTTTTCCCTATAACAACTTGCCGGTTTTAAAATAAGCTTTTTTAAATTTTCTTCAACGCGTTTAAGACGTTTTTTCACAATGTAAGTTATTTTGTTCTGTTATAAGATTTCAAAGTTTCGAATTCCAGGTGTGAGGTAATTTTTATTTTCATAACTTTTTTGTTATATCCTTTCAATTCACTCCACCTCCGCAAAATATACCTCTAATAAGTTCTAATTGCTAATTTATAATTCAGAACCCTTCGAAGACAACCTTCTTTGGGAACCCATATTGGTACAATTAAGACTAAGGTTACTTATTTCTTTTAATTAAACTTTTTGCAATTTCTTTCAGACTAAAAGTTAATAACTAGAAAAATTTAGCTGAAAGTTTGTTTTATTTTTGAGAGCGGACCAAACCAACTAAGGGAATATGTCGTCCCTACAGGTTGACAAAATACTGCCCTTATAAGGCTACACAAGTTCAAGACTTATGAAGCTCTCCAAAGGTAAGCTGTAATAGTTATTATAAATCTTCGGGGAATTAAATATTTCTGAACCATGGAAATAAAGTACTTTAGTAAAAATTAAATTTTAAGTATTAATAATGAATTGCCCTATTTGAGGAAAGGAACTTTTCTAGGTAGTATATGCTTATGATTCCCAAGTGGGATCGAACTGGCTCTCTAAAGCGCGTGAGTCATTCACTCTAGCTACCGTTTATGTCATTATAAAACATTTTACATGGTAAATTTATTGAATTATATTTTTAATTGCATTTACTTTTTAAGCTATATCTTTCCTAATTTGGATTAATTCTTAGGAGAGCAGTCACAGAACTGCATTAATGCTTTTCTAGTTTAATCGTAATTCAATAATTTCCAGTATATATATATATATATATATATATATATATATATATATATATATATATATATATATATATATATATATATATATATATATATATATATATATATATATATATATATATATATGTGTGTGTGTGTGTGTGTGTGTATGTGTGTGAAGTGATGATTAGCAAGCTCTATCAGGCTCTATTAAAAATGCACTTAATGTTATTAGCAAACTAATTAATGAAATGAATTTTTAATTCAGACCAATCCAATGACAACAATATCACGTTCGACTGAGAATAGCACTAAAATGTTCAAACGTTCCTGAGTTATATATATTTCGTTAAAAATGTTTAATTGCTCTCATTAATGCATTTTCCCGATTATAACTGCCATAGTTAGTAAAGTTCTTTGGATAATAGAAAGGTTCGGAAGCATATGTAATCAAATTGCAAATCATTAAGAGGTTTTAGTTCAATGCACAAATTAGTTGGATCGATATGAGAATCAATACGACAAGTAAATTTTATGGCTTAAATCATCGCTGGTACAGCATTTGATGTAGCAAAACTTCGTAAAATAAGACACGAAATTTTTTCTTATGGACATTTGATACAGAGAAATCTAGAATTCGTAATAATTAAATTTGCCTCATTGGCTTCTCAACTTTTGTTGTAGGTTTTAAAGGGTCATATGTTCCACCGATGAAAATTACGTAGACCATATAGGTTTTTCGGCACAGAGGCGAAAATGGCAATGATATGGGTCTTATAAGCAAAAAGCCTGAGTATAATAAAATTTGAAATACGGGGTGCACAAATGTTACACCTATCGGAATTTCTATAGCAGCCAATAGCGCTCTCTCTATATATATATATATATATATATATATATATATATATATATATATATATATATATATATATATATATATATATATATATATATATATATATATATATATATATATATATATATGACAATCTCAAAGGACCTCCCCGACCTCGCTCGGATGTGGGGTAACGAGTCAGTTACAATCTCCATAAACCACAGAAACATACGATTGTCATCATGACAGGTGATTATGAGTTTTCTCAAATGCGATTTCCTTTTGTACCTTCGTGGTGTGGTGGATAGCGCATTTGATTGACATCTGAAAGGTCAGGGTTCGAATCCCCAATAGCTGATTAGAAATTGTAAAATTTTATTACACGGTGTATTGTGGTTTCATACGTACGTATGCTTCTGTGGTTTATGGGGATAGTAACTGACCCGTTACCTCACATCCGAGCGAGGTCGGGGAGGTCCTTTGGGATTGTCATCATGACAGGTGATTATGAGCTTTCTCAAACGCGATTTCCTTTTGTACCTTTGTGGTGTGATGGATAGCGCGTTTGCTTGATGTCTGAAAGGTCAGGGTTCGAATCCCCAATAGCAGATTAGAAATTGATATATATATATATATATATATATATATATATATATATATATATATATATATATATATATATATATATATATATATATATATATATAAATATATGTAGTTATGAAACGAACTCTTGATCATATAAGAGAGTAAATTTTGCATTGTGTAATACGTTTTATTATGTAAAATTTCTAAAAATTATAAATTAATATATATAAATATATTTATATATATATATATATATATATATATATTATATAATATTTTAGTTATATATATATATAATATTTTATATATATATATATATATATATATATATATATATATATATATATATATATATATATATATATATATATATATATATATATAATATATATAAATATATATATATATATATATATATATATATATATTAATATTAATATACCGATATATAAATAAAATATTATTAGCCGAACCCGATATATATGAAAATATAATATACTATATATAATATTTTACTCCTAAAATATTTTATAAAACCGATATATTATATATATATACTTAAAAATACGATATTTAATTATATATATATATATATATATATATATATATATATATATATATATATATATATATATATATATATATATATATATATATATATATATATATATATATATATATATATATATATATATATATATATATATATATATATATATATATATATATATATATATATATATATATATATATATATATCGTCCTATAGCTCTCACTTGTGTTCTCTCTAAAATCTTTGACTCTCTCCTTAACTCTCCCTTCTTTCAGATCATCATACGGCTTCGAAGTTCGAGGTCTACTGGTGACATACTTTCCTATCTTACTGATTGATGGTCTTCTGTTATTAGAGATTATGGGGAGTATTATGTGGTGGCGCTTGACATTTCCAAGGCTTTTGACTAGTATGCTTCATCCCTTAGCTAGATAAATTTTTTCATTGTAAACAACAGGGTGGGTTTTGGGACCGACAGACGAAAAGAAATTGTGAAGTAAAGGTATCACAACAAATTTAATTATGGTGCTTTGATAAAAGTTTCTACAGATTCTTGTGTCTTTTACGGAAAAATAAAAATAAAATTGTAAAATTAAATAATTTATTCCAAAGATACCATATAATATATATATATATATATATATATATATATATATATATATATATATATATATATATATATATATATATATATATATATATATATATATATATATATATATATATATATATATATATATTATATATATTATAATATATATATATATATATATATATATATATATATATATATATATATATATATATATATATATATATATATATATATATATATATATATATATATATATATATATATATATATATATATATATATATATATATATATATATATATATATATATATATATATATATATATATATATATATATATAAACTATTTGTGGCGCTTACTAGAGAAATATAGGTGATCATTTCTTTTGTCAACCGTGTTTGGTTGGTTGGTAAAGTACTGATGGTCATGAATTAACTGCGACTCAGATCGAATACCATTATTATCTCTCTGAATAGAAGGAACCTGACTCGGTGCAGATTTTTGAGTAGAAGAAAATTTTTGCTGGTATTTTTTTGAAGATAAAGCTGGGTCGCTAGATGATGACTGCTGCTGCTGCTGCTGCCGGTGATAATGATGGTCAGTAGACAATTTATGCTTATAATAATTCGTGGAGTCCTTAAAATGCTTTTGTTGCATATCAATGGATAATTTAGATTTATCTTTTTGGTGGTATTGATGGTCTGAAGTTCCTGTTTGCCTTTGATGGTGGTGAGCTTGATGCTGATGTTGATGTTGTTGTTGTTGTTGTTGTTTTTGTTGCATTTTTGCCGCGTATTCATGGTCGTAAGTAGAATGTAACATTAAACCAAGGACACCTGCACGATTTGTCATAGCAAGCCTAACTTGTCTTTCTTGCTCAACCAATTCGTCTAATTTCAAGCACTGAAAAGTATTTAAAAAAAAAAATGCTGGGATTAAATACCTATCGGAAATTCACCACGATTTAATGAGACAGTAGAACAAGCTGGGATTTCAGGTCTCAGGGTTCTTTAGGACTTTTAATTAACCTTGGTTAGGTTATTTTAAGTTGGGTTAGATTAACTTTCCCTAAGTCATCACAATCCAGAGTGATCCAGAGTTTTCAATTTTTTATTACTAACTTTTTAAATTTTCTTATTTTATCGTAATATATTCACAAACACTTACAACTAGTTGTACCATTTTGAGTTTCTTTGCATAGTTACTTTAAGAAACTGTTTAGTATCCCCTAATCAAGAATCTACAATGTCATCTAGATGTATATGCTGAATAACAAACATGATTATATTAGTTGCTTGGTGGGCTTGTTAAACAGGAAGAGATTCAAAAGCTGGGTAAAGCATTTTTTATCATCAAATCTAGCATGCTTCTTGAATCTATAATATCACTAAATTTCCATAAAGGTCAATATATCCTCATAGATATTAACCAACCTAGTTTTCATTATAAAGAATGTAAACTGATGAAATACCTAATGGGTAAAGTCACACCGAAAGTTAGGAATCAATATGAATATATATTACCCACTTGCTTATAGATATATATATATATATATATATATATATATATATATATATATATATATATATATATATATATATATATATATATATATATATATATATATATATATATATATATATATATATATATATATATATATATATATATATATATATATATATATATATATAAGATTACCATGCATCGCATATGAAAGTAAAGACGACACATTCTGCTGAGTCTGAATTATCAGAAGCAGCTTCAGAAAGAGAGACATTTACAACACAACATAATTACGTTACATCTTGAAAATAATGAAAGAACGTGAAGAGGATGCCTCACTTCAGGCTAGCCATGTAAACAATTTAATTACAGTTTCATTACGTCCAACTGAGTCGAAGAACAAATCAGTCCTCGGGAGCCAAGGACATACAAAGGCTAGAGCACAAAAACTTTCCTTCTATTATAATACGTAACAAATTTTTCAATAGCACACACCATTTTCACATAGCTTTGTTTTAAAGGTAAGGGCAAACTGTTTATGGCCTAGCTTTAAAAATGAATACCAGTATATTTTATCATCACCTTTAAAACAATTATTATTCATTCACCCACACACACACACAAAAAAAAAAGTGAATAAATATAACAAAAGAGATGTAAGTTTATCCTTAAAAATAAATTTTAGCATAACTTGGCAACTATAAAACGAATAAATTAATACTGAAGGAAAGAATAATGATTGTATGCAGAGATATGAAGCGCTCTACAATTAACATTTAAACCAGCAAAGAAACAAAAAATATATATACTTAAAAATCTGTGACAACCTTAGTAAGCCAATAAAATCTTCAAGAAACTAAAGTCTTGCCCAAGGAAATAAATTCAAAGACTAATGGTCTACCTGCTACTTATTAGAAGATATAAATTTATAACGAGTTTGTTATATCCTTTATAAACACAATTAATCTTTAGTACTATAAAATACAGTAATTCGTTAAGAAAAAATAACACTAATAGGTAGGATTGAAAAATAAGACTTGCATCTTGGCTACTAATACTTGTAATATTAATCAATATAATCAAATATTCTTTGTAATGAGTAAATTATAAGCCAAACCTCAATTACCATTAAAGAGAAATATTACAAAACCAGATTTACTAACCTGCCTCACTCTTTCCATATCAATATCGGCTCTTCGTAACTTCTCCCAGCAGTAGTGTTTGACGCACTTCTTTTTAGACACACGACATACTTTTCCACTATCCGTAAATATGTCTTTGGTTAGAGGAAAGCCACATACCTATTTCAACATCATTATTATTATTATTATCATATGAGGCATACATAAATACATCCAAATCTTTCTATTTAATAGGAAGTAAATAGACAAAGAAAAGGAAGGATTGTGATATGGTTACAATATATATATATATATATATATATATATATATATATATATATATATATATATATATATATATATATATATATATATATATATATATATATATATATATTATATATTATATATATTTTTTTTTTTTAAAAATGTCTTAAAAAAAAAAAAAAAGAACAAATCGCATTAGATAAACAAGTATCTCTAGTAAGTAATAAAACGCAGTGTTATTTACAAAAAAAAAAAAAAAATATAATAATAATAATAATAATAATAATAATTCTGGTGAAAACTAACCTCTGTATTGGAAATTTTTGATTCTTTGGTATGTTCAGGGCACATGACTCTGAGGCGCTTGCAATATGTTCGATTAGAGGGATTGAAGGCATCACAAAACATGTTGTTTCCTTCGATTCGTGTTTTAAACATTGAACCAAAAGACATCTGACTCTCCAACATATATATATATATATATATATATATATATATATATATATATATATATATATATATATATATATATATATATATATATATATATATATATATATATATATATATATATATATATATATATATATATATATATATATATATATATATATATATATATATATAATTTTATTTAATATCATGAAATTTTCTTACTGAAAATAGTAGTACTCATTTTTCATGTTTCATAACTTGCAATATAGCTAATTAATATTAATTACTCAATTTCTTCCATCTTTCAGTTCAAAAACATCTAACAATACATTCAACCTGTACAGTCCTTTTAGGTATTAAGATATTTTATTCTGGTTGTGTAATAAGGAAAATTAGTAACGAAACAAATTGCATTACTCTATCATATAAGAACTAAAACAAGGAGTGTAAACAACATCTATTAACATATACTACTATTAGTTATGATTATGATTATTATTATTATTATTATTATTATTATTATTATTAAGGTTAAATTTCTGGTGAAAGTTTGTCTTCCATAAGAGCTATACCTAACTGTATAACATAATATGATTTAATTTTATTTAGTAAAACTTTTTATTTCATAAAATTTTATCCTTGGTAAACATACATAAATACAGACTAATATACACATGAACATTTTGCACACAAAACTGAAACTGGTGGCTTTGATTTAAAAAGTAAGAAATCATTTACAATTACTATAATTAATTTACCTTATTAAAACAACTATGCATGTGCTTGATGGCTCGCCTTGTCGGTACTTCATGACCACAAGTTACACAATATACAAACGCCCCTTCTGACCCTTCTTCATCACCCTCTTCATCCGCTTGAGGGTCAATTGATACCGACTTCCACTGCTCAAGGAAGTTTATCAAGTGCCTTGTGTTTCTCGTCTAGAACTTGTAGAGCCTTCCTAGCTTCTAGTTGTTGAAAACGTATTTTTTCTAATTGTTTTCTATCCTTCTCTTCTGCAACACACGATGACATTTTCCATTCCTGGATCCTTTGTGGCAAAACTTATAAGAGAATAAGAAATGAACTAAATTAGGTAATAAGATCTAAGAGACAATCAAAAATTAAATTGGCAAAAAATAATAATAAAGATCAGAATAAATTCTTGCCTTTATAAATTTAATAATAATAACAGAAAGATTGGTCTTTTTAAAATAAATGATAAAGTTTGATACAGGAGTGACACCTTACAAAGGGAAATATTTAGAGACGAAAGAACGATGTATACCCCAGTGACAGACTGTCAGTAGGCTCGGTTTTGAGGCACTCTTTCAATAAGGCCATAAAGCTTATAAACTGTTCCTTACTTTCCAATTCTCTTGACTTTAATTTTTGAGATGTGACATTGTTCTCTTTTACATAGGTACTGCTGTGGCAAATGCTCCAGGGAACTATCCACTCTTTTGTCAATACCTTTACAACGCCTCGTTGCACAAGGGGTGTAGTGTCTGTACATGAATTTTGTGTGGACATTGGCAACTCCAGGCTTGTACGCTGTAGCGCTTCCTTCTTCCCAGCCACCTATATTTTGTGTATATCTTTTCTACCTTCAGAATTTCCTGCCGAATTTAATCTCATTTTAAAGCTTGCATCTGTGCTTGCATCGATATGTGAGTTTTGTCTGAATTTTTTAATTTTTATTTTTAGAACTATTACTTTACACCCCTCCTCGAATAGGAGTTTTGCCAGTGAGCTGTACTGATAAATGTAGAACAAATCCATTAGTATGCACATATATGTGTTGACACAAACTGAATGCCTATGAGGCTTTTTGATATGAAAATTATTCCTTTAAAAATGCTTACATAGGAAAAAGATGTTTAACGAGAGGTGTGCATAAGCAGTGTAATTTTTAAAATTTTTGAGAATAATGTAAAACTCTAAAAAAAAAATTCAATCACCAAAGATATATTTATAAAAAAAAAAAAAAAAAAAAAAAAACTCTTACAGAATATATCCTGGCTTCTGCTAATTTGAGACCACATTCCTCACAACAATACTTGCTCGTCGGTCTTGCAGCTTTTATACACTGTGGTCCCATACACTGCCTTAAGCCTTGACCATAAAAAGGCCCTCTATGGTCATCAGAATCTGAACCAGAATCTTGCATTTTACGTTTTCTCATGGAAGCTGCTTCTTTACGCTATATAAGATAAGACCGAAAAGAAAAAAAAAAATTATATATCATTACAAGTCATCGTAAAAGTGAAAAATTTCAATTGCATTTAAACACTAGTTGAATAAAACACAATAGAAAGAAAAAATATAAATTTTGGCATACTTAACATACTTGAAATAAAAATTAAAAAAGTGTACAAACTTTTCGAGATATAGTTTCTTTCATTTTCTTTTTTTTAATAGGTTCCCAAGGTTCATCTTCCTCATAAGTTTTACGGGTAGTACGAGGGACTTCTTCCTCTTCATTTTTCGAACTAGGTTTTACAACTGGTTCCATAGGTCTTACAAATGGTTCTGTAGGTCGAATAGAGGATTTTTCTTTGCTATCATTATTACAATGAGTAATATTATTAGCATTACCATTTGTTAGATTGGTAAAGGGAGTACTATACGATGAACCTTCAACAGCTGGACTTTCAACTACTTTTGACTTCTGAATGGCAACTGAGGATAATTTATCTTTAGTTGACAGTGTTTCAGGCTTACTGATGTTGGAAGACGATGACGTTGATGAGTTAATGGGGATACTTGTTGAAGTATACTGAGAAAGAGATGTAATAATTACAGTTCCACTTGATGTAGGTGGTTTAATCAGAGGTGGTGGTGGTTTAATCATAGATGAAGGTGGTTTAACCGTAGATGAAGGTGGTTTAATTGCAGATGGAAGGTGGTTTAATTGCAGATGTAGGTGGTTTAATTGTAGCCGATGGAGGTTTTGGGCTAGACTTTGGTTGACAATTATATGAATGATCTGATCTTGCATACTCCACAGAATGTTTTTCATTGTTGGGTTTTGAACTATTTGTATTATGCTTCTTTGCTAAATGATACTGAAAGTAATGAATAAAAATAAGTATACATAAAAAAATAATAATAATAATTAAAAATTATAACACCTATTTGCATTCAACAGCACCTGAGGGCTCATACTGATTAAATAGCGTTATAAAGATAAGGGGAAAGTACTATTTGAAAACTTAAGAATTTTTTCAAAAAGTGCAACTTCCAAACTTTTTTACTTTTTTTTTTTAAGGTCATATATATATATATATATATATATATATATATATATATATATATATATATATATATATATATATATATATATATATATATATATATATATATATATATATATATATATATATATATATATATATATATATTATACTATATATAAATATTAATTTGGGCAATTTTTTCAAAATGTTTCTTCATTATATTTCAATTGCTCTATGTGAGTGCTGCATATTTTACGAGTTATATATTTCCTATATTAAAATTATTCAACATTATTTTACTAATAGAGGGTCCTATTCTATTCCCTGAAGTTTAATTTATTTCTCAAAGGAATGCTCCTTAAGAAAAAATTAACAGGTATTCAGAAGACCTAAACTTCTACTTCGCAAGTCACAACATCCCATCTTACACCTCCAAACTCGAACTCTGGCTAACACAAAACAGAATGACCACATCTCAAAATTCCTCAATCAAACTCTACGCTAGAGAGACGTGAACACTCACCTAACAGTAACACTCTTCAATAGTAGAATCACACTCAATAAAACACTAACAATTAAAGAGATCACATTTGACAAACATACATGATACTTCCACCCCCCATATAAACATAGAAAAAAGTCTCATAGTTGTCTTTAAGCAATACAAAATGCCCTTCTAAACTATACCTACTCTGCACAGGATCTTGTAACTTCCTGATCTAATTTCAATAAATAATTTTAATTCAAATCTAATACAGGTAATAATACAATAATAATAATAATATAAATATAGACATTGAGAGCAATAACAGACTGTCTTCCCAGTACACCAACCAGTCACTTCTAATCTGAAACAAAAATACTTCCTATAGAAGACAATCTGTTCTTGAAGGTCACTAATTCATCAGTAGAATTTTGGCCACCAACAACTCGTTACATATTTCTTGCATTACACATCAGCCCATAGGGTAAAAAAATATATACATTTCTCATATTATTCACATATTAAACTCACCCCCATTACCACACCCAACGTTTCATAATAAAACACTTGCATATACAAATATCTCACAGCTGCTTAACACCATCATCCAGACGCACGATTCACTTAGCCCCCATTAAGATGTGTGGAGGAATAGACTATGGAAGGTAAAGTCCGAGTATGCCAGGTCTGACTCCCCTGAGAACGTAATCCCTTCCTTTATAAATACAATCAAAAGACTTATCCAAGTTTCAAATCCTTTTTCCCCCCAAGTGCCCTTTCCCCTCCAAGGAATTTACGCAGAGTCAATGCCCTAGAAACCCGCGATACTGTCATTATTACCGTTAGATTTTTTTTAAATAATTAGGCTGAAAGGCCACCCGCGACGATAAACGTTGTACAAATTTTACCAAAGTTTAATAAAAAATAAAATAATCCAATTTTAGTTCACATAACATTCATACTTAATAAAAATAATATTTGGAAGAAACTACTAGAAGAATTTTGTAAAGGCCAAATTTAAGGCCATTCGATATATTATATATATATATATATATATATATATATATATATATATATATATATATATATATATATATATATATATATATATATATATATATATATATATATATATATATATATATACTTATATTGGCTACTTTTCTGGAGAGCGGAAACATAGTTTACATGTTACTGTTTTTCTATATTCCGTTGGTATCTTTCTTATGAAACGTACCTCCAAAAACTCTCTTATTGTAAAGAGTGGAGTTGCGTCGTTCTGTCACTAAAGAGAGCATAACAGTTGCTTATAAATAATGTTGGAAACCAAAAATCGCATTTGGAGATACGTTCCCCTGGTTCTGAGCCATCGAGATATATATATATATATATATATATATATATATATATATATATATATATATATATATATATATATATATATATATATATATATATATATATATATATATATATATATATATATATATATATATATATATATATATATATTTTTTTTTTTTTTTTAAATAAAAATTTAAAAAAAAAAAAGAGAGAGAGAGAGAGAGAGAGAGAGAGAGAAGACTTACAAAATTTTGACACTGCCGCTTCTTGCATTTCTGCTTCATATATCCAGTTCCTCCAAATTTCACCATGTCCTTACATTGTTCACATCTTCCACAATCTTCTTTGATGTAACAAGCCTCACATTCCCCACACCTCTCAAATGAAACATCCACCTTAATTTTGGAAGCTTAAAAAAAAAAATATTATTATTATTTTTCATTGGCAAATATGGCCTTCACCAAAACTGTTAATTATTGGTGCAGTTCATTAGTGGTTTATACCACATCATATAGACAATGATAGTTTTAAAAATTATTCAAAAGTTATTGTAGCTCTAACACTCATGTTGCACATATATTAATCATTTCTGAACTATGCATCAACCACATTGCTTTAAGTCTTTAAGTACAGTTGACATGTTGCTTTGGTACATTCACTACTTTATTTCTATAGAATATTACAATGAGGAATTATTTATATCCAAGAGAAGGTGAAATTACGTGACTGAAAAAGAGGAACCAAAATTTTATAGAAATTTTATTTGACTGACATAATGTTAATGAGTAAGCTTAGAAGCACTTAGATTCGTAAAAATATGAGACAATCGGCAATTCGAATTTGTAACTGAAATAGAAAGAACAAAAAATACAAAATACAAACCTTCCTTTCATCTATAACTCATGCTCCATTAAAACTTATGAAATCGTAAATTGTTTATGAAATATAATGAAAAAGAATGCTTGCTAACAACTCCTTTAGTTTCATTTAAATTACAAATAAAAAAAAATATTCTATGGTGCTAAGGAATCCTATTAGTAAACAAAACCCATTTAAAAAGAGCATATTTCGTAGAACATCCAATGTTAAACACTCATAATTTTGACGATATGTATTTCAATTAGGGACCGACCGGGGTTGGAATTTAACCAGGGCCTCCCAAATTTGGCCGGGCAGGAGCCGGGGATCTGGCCGGGATTGCCTAAAATTTGTAGAGGTCAAACGCACTGAAATTTTATAAGAAAATTAGATATAATTTTAAATGAGATTTAATTACAAGGAGGGAGTAGAATAGCCAACATTCGCTTAAATTAATGATTATATGCCTTTTTTCAGAAAATTATAGATTTTGTATAAAATAAAATGATGAAATGAAAAAAACAATCGATGATGACATTGCCTTCGACGATAAAAGGCATAATCACACTAGTAACAATGAGAAGACTATATTTGTGCCCACCAGCAAGTTCCAGCGCCAGTGAAAGAGAATTCAAAGTAGGGAAATCAATTTAAAAAGATAGAACCAAAAAGTGAATAAATTGTTTGTTTCCTTTTATGTTGCATTCATTTTGCTCCACCCAATATGTAACCAAGGAATAATGGAATTAAAATCTTAATTTTCTTATATTTTGTTTGATTTAATCCACCAATAATAAGTATAATTTGCAATTAACCCAGGTTTTCCCAAATTATTGGCCGAGGTTGGCTAGGCCCCCGGTCGGTCCATAATTTCAGTATCATGAAAAACTCTGCTATTATAAAGAAAAGCAGTTTGTTTTTCAGAATTAAAGAGTATTCAAAAGGATAGGGCCTGAGACCTCATTGGAAAGTTGGTATATGGAGGATTAATTTATATAAATTTCTAAGAGAAAAGAAAAACGATAGCTCCCACATGATTATTATTAGAAAAAAGAGCAAAACTTATTATATCTCTGGTTATAGTTTCCAATAAGTTTTGCTTAGACACGGCTGGGGAGGATAGAATGAAGAATACCCAAAGTTTTTCTGACTTTAATCCAAATAAATAAAAATAAAAAATAAATAAAGTAGATTAAGAGGTAGAATGGTGACAGAAAAGAGCAATTTGATCTAATTAAATTAAACAGAATACTATAATATATTATGAATGCATAAGTAATAAAAAATGGTAATATTTTGTTAAAGAAAGTGAAAAATAAGAGGACAGAGCAATACTGCAGAACCGATAAGGATAATAAAAGGCCCCACAACAAGGTACTGATATATGCAACTGAACCAGATTTATGATTACACATGACTGCACAGAACAACCTTTTCCCTTGAAGAGAATTAATCTTTCATATATATATATATATATATATATATATATATATATATATATATATATATATATATATATATATATATATATATATATATATATATATATATATATATATATATATATATATATATATATATATATATATATATATATATATATATATACTTACATGGATTTTTATCCTTAAGAGAATCATTCTGGTGATGTCTGTCCTTGTCATGCTTGTGTTTATGATGATGGCTTCTCTTTTCTTTATATTTTATTTGAAGAGATGGATGCTTTGCTCGACATCTCTAAATGCATAAAAAAAATATATATAAATATTAAAATTTATTTCAGCATTTGAAGATATAAAGGTATGGTACATAATCTACATTATTTGCTTAGTAATATAGAAACTTCCATTCTCATTGTTTGAACATTTTGTGAACTTTTTTTTTTGTTCTTAAGGCTTATAATGGTATACGGAAACTATTGGTTTTACAATTTTTTTTTGATGTTGACTATTTATATTATTTGCCTCTATTTGTTAAATATTACTATTTCATTGTTTTGAAAGAAAATAGGTGCTAACTAGCTAATTTTTTACTTTAAAATACCACAATTAATATTGATGTAAATAAGTTTTCATTTATATTAATAGATATATTATTACATTTACATAAAACCCATCACTAATTGTACACTGTAAAGTTCATATTATATATATATATATATATATATATATATATATATATATATATATATATATATATATATATATATATATATATATATATATATATATATATATATATATATATATATATATATATATATATATATATATATATATATATATATATATATATATATATATATATATATATATATATATATATATATATATATATATATATATATATATATATATATATATATATATGAAAATATATATTGATTTAAATATCCAAACAGCTGCTAAAGGTTAAATGAGTAGAATTTAAGTCCTTCAAAACTATTAAAATAGGTTCACTGAATAATTGTAACTTTATTTTTCATAAACGGTTTAAAAATAATTTTCTTTTAATTTTCAATACAAAATTTGTCATAAAAAATTACCTTATATAAGAATAATAATTCTGAAAGACAAAATGATTACAAATTATTATTATTAATTATTATTCATTATTTTTATCTTAATGAGGTCTAACATAATAATGAGCTAAGATTTAACTGACCATCTTTTTTTTTTTTAAATAATCTTTTATTTTAGTTTACTATTTTCTTTCAATATATTAATTTATCTATTTTTTTTTTTTTTTTTTTATTTACTGATTTTTTTTTGGCAAATTTTAAATTACACAACCAAGTTAAGATAAACTTAAGTTGTCAAAATTAATCATTGTTTTACAATATTGTAAGTTTTAGAAGAATTAAGTGTGCTTATTACTTTTTTAAAATTAAATTATAACCACTTTACCTTGCAATAGAATTTTCTTATTCTATTTGCTTCTACCTCAGTAACACTGATACAATCCCCATGGTACCACTCCTCACAATGATCGCATCCTCTATTCAAGGAAACAATATAATGCAAATTAACAACATAATCTTTAATCTTTTAATACCTAGAAACCTATATATAAAAAAGAAAAAAATGAACATATGTAGATAAATTTCTACTAACATCATAACTCTTGGTGCTTTGATTGTATGTTTATTCAAGAAGAAGAAAAGAAAATACTTACATCATAAAGCGAGTAACATCTGAAGATCTGCAAACACAATAAACTTGTTCATCTTTTAGCCCTTCTTCTCTTAGCATTGTATTCAGTTTACTTTGCCTTTCAGGAAGATCAAACTGCCTTGCTATTTCCGATTGCTATAAAGTAAAAATGCACAAAGTTTTAGCAAAATTAATATCTTTTGGAATGAACTAAAACAATTTAAAAATATATATATATATATAATAATATTACGAGGTTTAAATAACAAAAATAATAAATTATTTCTATGTTAGTATTGTTATTAACTTTGTAATAGGGCCTATTTC
The DNA here is from genome assembly GCA_009176605.1 of Armadillidium nasatum. Classification (NCBI taxonomy): domain Eukaryota; kingdom Metazoa; phylum Arthropoda; class Malacostraca; order Isopoda; family Armadillidiidae; genus Armadillidium; species Armadillidium nasatum. The sequence continues at coordinate 115,465 of SEYY01018469.1, read as the reverse complement.
AAATATTACTGTATACAGTCTTAAAAACTGAAGTTAAAATTAAATCACACCAAAAGAAAAAAGGTGAACATCAATAAGCGATTCAAGTTAGAATATAATAGTTAATACAAAATTATTGTATCTTGAATAACAATAATAAAAATATCTTTATTCAAAAGTTTAAAAACTTACCTTACTCATTTTGAAAGCGTGATGGAAAAAAAATTAATTTTTATATAAAAAAATTTAATTACAAAACCATTAACAATAAATAGTGAAGATTCTCTGAATTACAATTTTTTACGTTATGTGTAGGACTACAAACAAAAATTCAACAATTATCATTACTATATAGGTTTTACTGCCTCTTAAAGTATATAATATATATATATATATATATATATATATATATATATATATATATATATATATATATATATATATATATATATATATATATATATATATATATATATATATATATAGGGACCAACCGGGGTTGCCTAACAATTTGTAAAGAGGTCAAAAGCACTGAAATTTTAGGTTAAGAAAATTAGATATAATTTAAATTGAGATTTATTTAATTATAAGGAAGGAATAGAATAGTCAATATTCAATTAAATTAATGATTATAAGCATTTTCTCTCAAAAAAATTTCTGAAAATTACAGATTTTGTATAATAAAAATTTTTTTTTTTTTTTTTTTTTTTTTTTTTTTTTTTTTTTTTTTAACAATAGTGATTCAACAGGTATACTTAAGCTAAGATAAAGTTTGAGAAAATGTAAGATATAAAATTATAAATATAACCTGCATTTATAGATATTATTCCTATTTTATTACTGTGTATGAAACTTGTATCATTTAGCTACATTATTTCAAAATTATTATTTTGTTTATACTTTCAGTTACTATAGCTAAAATATCATCAGAAATACGGGAGTACTTTACAATGTTTCAGGATAGGTTCAAAAAAGCTAAATGTAACATCTGCAGTCAGGAAAATATTAAAAAAGCAAGAAGAAAAATATTAATTTTCTTATTTTTTGTTTGACTTAATCCACTATTAATAAAGTATAATTTGCCATTTTAACTTCGGCAGGCAAATACTGTTTTCCTTGATTTTTAGCAGGGATCCTGGTTGGTCATATATATATATATATATATATATATATATATATATATATATATATATATATATATATATATATATATATATATCAGTGATGGGATGATTAATCAGCATCAGTGTTGAGAATCGGAGGAATCATCATCAATTTTCATGGAATCAGAATTTTTCTTCAACTTTTCTGATTCTCACACTTCTGGTTATTTTAAAAAAATAAAGCATTTTACAAAGTAAACGGCAAATATAACTATATATATATATATATATATATATATATATATATATATATATATATATATATATATATATATATATATATATATATATATATATATATATATATATATGGGAAGGTATTAGAGCATTATATAGGAATAATAGAGAATGCATGAGAGTAAACAGAATGGAAACTGAGTTTTTTTTATGTAAATAATAGTCTAGGAAGGGTTGTGTAATGTCTTCGGAATAATTTGAAGTTATTCATTGACAAAGTGGTGAGAAAGATAGATAGGGTAGGGAAAGACATGAGAGTGAGGGAGCAACATGGTATATGGGATGCAAATGAATTGATGTATGCAGATGATGTGCTTTTGGCTGAGACACAGGAGAATTTGAAAGTAATGGTGGATGAGTTTGTTGTGATGAACTGGGTTTAAGATTAAATGTGGGTAAGAGTAAATTGTTGTGGATGAAAAATGGGAAGGGAAAGGGGTGTAGATGAGGAAGGTATGGAGAAATTAGAATGAGTTACTTTATTTAAGTTTCTGGGGGTGATTTTTGGAGAGTCTAAGATGTTAATATAGGCATTGGATAAAAGAAGAGAAGAAGGTGTTGGGTGGCTTGAGGAATATTGTGTACTGGTGGTTATGTATGTGAGCAAAGTATGGAGGTTGAAGATGAGGAAGGGAAAAAAATTATAGTTTCTGAGGGTAGAAGGGATAGAGTTAGGAATATTAGAATAAAGGAAATGTGTGGCTGAAGAAAGAGTATAGTTGAGAGAGCTGAACAGAGTAGGCAGAGATTATTTGGGCATGTTTGAATGATGAATGAGGAGAGAATGTCTAAAAAGGTATTTTTTTCAGAAATGGAAGGTGTGAGATAGGGGGAAACCAAGGGGAAAGTTGGATGAGTAATGTCAAGGAGCTGTTAAGGAATAGAGGGATGAATTGGGAGGAGAATGTGAGGTTGACAGTGGATAAGAATGTATGGAAAAGATTGGTAAAGGGTAAGTGTATGAATGGATGTGACCTGTAGTAGACATTATCCCACAATTGTCAGAAAGGTTGAGGTATATAAATAGGTTATATATATATATATATATATATATATATATATATATATATATATATTATATATATATATATATATATATATATATATATATTATATATATATATATAATTTAATTTGAGAATATTTAATTTTTATTGTGAGTACATGGAGAATATATAACGTTTTAAAAATTTAGTTAACAGTTATAAGATGTATTTTGGTTAATGGTCATTTATAAATACTAAATTTTTAGTTTTTTTAAAAAAAAAGAAACATGTTACTCTTTTACATTCTTTCAATAAGATAAAGTTTTAGTCTAAAATTTTATTACTTTTTTCCTATTTCATTGCAATAGTACTTTAATATTAAAATAAATACTAATTTTAGTTTTATAAAAGGTAACTAAATAGAAAGGAAGTGTTTGAACTAAGGTATGTACTGTATTTCAGTAAACTTCATATTATATAGAATTGTGTCTAATATAAAAAACTGAATTATATTACAAGTTTTTTAAAAAGTATATTCTTATTCTTTCACAGTAGTGAAAGAATTGACATTGGAATTAGAAGTTTGGCTAGAATTGGAAT
>SEYY01018469.1:90000-107500 GCA_009176605.1 Armadillidium nasatum | reverse complement strand
AGAACTGATATCGGGCGATATGAAAGAAATTTGGACACAGACAAGCAAAAAGAAGGGCTGGGAAACTCCAATAACGTAATTAAGCTTAGATATCAGCTATGCTTCTCATATATCCTGCCAAAAGTCTTTGATAAGCTCAGCACCATAACACAAGGATTCTCATAATCCTTAAAGGCAAAAAGACCATACATACATCGGTAAAGGAAAAAGTCATCACCTGTTGATCTTGAACGGTGAAAACTAATACGAAAATATGTATCCTCTAGGTGGTAAAGTAAATGTGAATTAATTTCGCTCTCGAAAACGATGTAGAATACAAGTAAAGGTTACTTGAGGAATTTCTACCAATATCCTTCTCTGGAATAGAATAAACTTACGAGTGGCTCCACTCGAACTGAGAAAGCAAATATTTAGGCAAAGTAAGGAGAGTTGAACGAGAGCAAGTGTCAGCTCAGAATTCACGCTCCTAATAAACGATCGGAGTGCTGTTCGAGTGACTGTTCATAGACAGAAACCCTCGCAACCGATCAGATATATTCTTCGGTAAAGACATGATACCAGAGATGAGGAGGAGGAATGCCAAAGTCATTTAAGGTAGAATTAGAAAAGAATAAGGGAAAGATGGTCTTTTCAGAATAATTAGCTACAGAACTATAAACACGGATAAGCTGAGGAAAGGAAGATTTACATAGTTTGGTATGTTTTTGGCTGGCCGGAGGTCAGAAAATTTTAAAATAAGTAGCAACACATTTTCTCATAATTAAGACCAGTCGAAATCGCCGGATACAAACATATTTTAAAAAATTTTACTAAATAAAATTCTACTCTCCCAAGGATAAGTAAAAGGGTTGCTAAGAAATAGCAAAATTATTTTATATTTAAACTATGAAAGCCTGGAAACAAGCTTTTTGAAATGGTCATTTTAAAGTTTTTAAAGCATTTTATATCGTAATTCAAATCGAATAAAATAATAAGATTTTTCAAAAATTCTGCTGCTAGTTCAATAATAAAAAGTTTCATTAATAATTCGTAATTGATAACTTTATCAATATTACTCGGTTTACAATTTTTTACTAGGTTACTAAGCATTTCTTTTAAAAACATTTCTTTATCATTAACAAATAGATGTACATAGTCTGGAAATTTATCATCCGTCCGAATGTTGTATTTCAAGTATTTTTTACTCTCAAACTGCGAACTAAAAATTTCCAACACTAAATGTGGTTCTAAATAAGCATTATCAGTATTTGATTCAAATAAATTAATAGTACTAGATATATCATTTTCAAAATACTGTTCAACTCCTAAATTCCAAATTAAGTCTAAAAAATTAATACTTTCCATTGAATATTGAGTAATTTTGTGGCACAAAAGTCTCAAAATAATTGATGAACTTATTAATGACAAATGGTTGAAAAACATTTAAGCTTATAATAAAGGAACTTTTCGATCGAATAACTTGATCTTCGTCTTGCAAAAGATTAAAACCAGCCTTCAAAAGAGGGAAAAGAATTTGTGACACAAATGGTCTATTAAATAAATGGTCCAATGCTATTCTTAAACAACGAGATGCGCATAGCCTACAATCTTCATTCATTTTCGGAGTTGATAAATGGAGAACGATTTCCGCCCAATTAAATAACAAATCAATAACCGATGGCTTAGTTTCTGAAGGTAAAAGAGATATGTTAAGATTCTTCACAAAATACGAAAATATAACTGAAGAACACAATCTTATATTTGATTTCATTTCAAATGTCTTTTGAAATAATTGGATATTAGTTTCATTTAATTTTAATTTTGATGATTCATACTCAAAAATATTGCTTAGTAATTCCATAATATGAACAAACCTAATGAAATTGCTATTATCAAAGAATTTGGTCTGACTTTCAATATAAGAAAAAAGTTTACTCTGTAATTGAGAAATTTCGGTCTTCTCAAAGGAGGCTGTTAACAATTCATTAGTCATCAAATAAGCTTCTTCCCAAATATCTTGATCCTTGGATATCAAACTGTCATATAAAGAACTTTGTTTGCTTTTCAGCCTTAGTTTAGATAAATTTCGTTTAAGAACAGAGGAACCTGGTTGTACGCCCCCTTCAGGTATATTAACCATTATTTGATAATCCGGAGAATCTGATTCTAAACATGTTAGAAGATAAATAATTAAAGAAGAATTTATGAGACAATGAGTGTTCTTTAAAATGTTTTTCAACCAAGATAGAAGTTCAGTTTTAATAGAATCATTTTCTGTGAGAAAATTTGAATCATTTTTAATAATGGTTTCAAAAAAGAGCAAAAACCCATGAAGCAAATTATTTACAACCTGATATTCAGTTTTATTAATAATTGTATGAATCATTTCTTGTTTATTTTTGGAATCTAAAATTCCAACTAAAGATGTGGCCGCTAGTTTTCTTATAGCGAAAACACGATTACCAAGCAAAGTCAAAGTATATTTCACAACGTAATACAAATAACATTTGATCTGTTCATTTTGTTGAATTTCATTTCCAGGATTTAATCTCGCTAGAAGTCCTAATAAAGGAACTAAGAAGGAGCTTGTATTCTTTTGTATACTAGTCTCATCCACATCCAGATTTATAAATGTAGAAAGGACACTGCATTTCTCACTGTTATTGAGAATAGGACATTTATGACCAAGATAACTGAAGGTAAATTCTGCTTCTCTCTCAGAATAGTTGCTTTTTAATGTTTTTTGTGAGCTCTCGCAACATATTGACAATATTTTTAAAATATAGCAAATAAGTGATGTATTTTTAGAGCAAAATTCCCCTGCTGTTATACTGTTGAAAACTGACGAATCTTCCTTAACTTTCTTTTGACCAAGTATCTTGGGAACAATGGCACCAAACAATTGGAGAGCAGCATTTCTGAAAAAAAAGAGAGAAAGTTTTAATATTTCTGAATTCGTATAAGAAAAACTTTTCACAATCAAATACTCATAGAACATGAATTCTCATACCTGATCGACCAAATTTTAGAAGAAAAACACTGAAGACAAACAATGGCTACGATTGATAATCGCGTCTCAAAGAAGCTATTTAACTTGGAGCACTGAACTAGCGAATGCAAGATATGTAAACTCAAAGTGGATGGCAAATCTGAAGATTCATCAAAATCTTGAACTCTTTCAACCTAAAAGGAAGAAAATGTGAGAAAATAGTTAAATATCTGAAAAAAGCGATAATGTAGCCCAAAATGGGGTTATCATATCGGAGACGTTAGATTAAAATGGGAGTAGAGGTGTACCAGAATATATTTCTTTTCTGAAAAAAAGTACTCTTAAAAACTAGGGTTCACTGTCTGTTAGCATTTCTTATAACTATCAAAAAATAAATTATTTTTTCCATATAATTTTTTACAACTCTTATTCGGCTCCTCAGTACCTGCAATTTAAGATAAAGAAAAAGGGACTCTAAAAAAAAACTGCATACAAAATACACAACCACAGTTGCAACGGTCTCAATGAAACAATAAGAGAAAATAAAAAGAATGCATATCAACTTCATAATGTTCTAATCACTTAAAAACCTACCCAACCTATTTTTAAAAGTTGCAAGTGAGCTAATACCAACCAGAATCCCAGTTCTTACCATGAGTAATTAAGATAAGAAGAGGATACAACAAATAATGTAGTAGCCAACAGCTATGACACCCAACAGAGATAAGCTTGAACTTTATTTTCCCATTTAATTTTTTAACCCCACCACCACTAATCAAAGGAAGGTTCCTGTCTAACAGAATATATAAATAAAAAAGAGCAATCTATATATTTGAATAATACCCAAATCGTTTATGTACTTGTCCAACCAATTTTTAAAAGTTGCAAGTGAACTACTACAACATCCTGAGGAAAATCAATAGAAACATTAACTACACGGCTGCTTATGAAGCATTTTCTAAAATTTTGACAGAATGATTTCTTTTATATAAACCATCTACTGTGACCTCTAGTTCTATCATGATCTTGCATGAAGAACTTACTCATTCCAATGGAGTTGTGAGGTGAAAAGAAATTTATAACTTTAAATCCTTTCCACATAAGAAATATCCTTAACATCTCCTAATTCATATGTGCAAAACCATACGTCATTCTTGTAGCTCTACATTGTGCTTCCTATAGCAAATAAGGGATACAAACTTGTGAACAGTATTCAAATTACAGTCTAACATAACTATTACAAAATGCCTTGATCATTACTTCCTTAAACTTGTAGGCAACATTACCGTTTATTATTCCTATCATTTTGTTAACAATATTTCTCAATTCCATACATTGCTCTGACAATTTCAAATTGTTACCATTAACCACACCCAAATCTGCCATTTTCTATTTGTCAAAATTAAAATCTCCATTCACCAATGTGAAGTAATCTACATTTTCTGCTATTTAAATTCTTTTGCCACTTGTATGCCCAATCAAGAAATTGATTAAATCTGACTGAATTTTAGAACTACAATAAATTTTATAACAGAATTAATGATTTCATAAGTGTTCATGAAACAAACAAAAACAAAAAACAAAAAAAAAAACTTCCGACACCCTATCCTTATTCCAAAGAAGGAGTGCAAGTTTAATCTTGCCAACTAACACCCTACAGCTTATCAAAAGCTGTCTATGAAAATCAGGTATAATCTTAATTTGCATATTCTCGGTCATACATGAGGAAACCTAACAATTAGCAGTTCTGAGAGTTCCTAAACAGTAAAACTTGACTACACCAGTAGCTTTGACTCTTATCATTACAACGAAACCATGACGCCCTCTCCTTTTCTAAAGATACCATTGACAGCATTCCATTACTTTTGTAGCGTCTTCCTTGTATATGAATGCAAACATTTTCACATGAATTTTGTGTGACGATCAGTAACCAAGTTATTCTTTCATATTGATGTCTCGGTCTTTCAAACCATTTCTAATTTCGTTTTGTATTATTTGTTTTCGCCTACTTCAGTGATTCACAATCTTTTGAGGTCCATGCCCGCTTTTTATACTATTGTATGTGGTCATGTCTATCTATACTTACAAGTATATATATATATATATATATATATATATATATATATATATATATATATATATATATATATATATATATATATATATATATATATATATATATATATATATATATATATATATATATATATATATATATATATATATATATATATATATATATATATATATATATATATATATATATATATATATATATATATATATATATATATATATATATATATATATATATATATATATATATATATATATATATATATATATATATATATATATATATTATAACAGAGAAATGGTCTTGTTTGAAGGTTGAAAACGCTTACGAGAAATTATAGCGCTAGCCCAAAATTTCTTTTTCTTGTTTTATTTCACAGTTTACCAAGCCTCCCCTAAAATTCTCTCACGCCTCCACAAGAGAGCGCGCCCCCTAAATTATAAACCCCTGGCCTACATTTCACTGTAGGTCTAATATTTCAAAAAGAAATATCTTAAAAGTGGAATACCTTCACTGTAGCAATTTTCAAGAGTTTTTCAATGATTATCTCTCTGATGAATGAGTGTCTTCCCTGAATATTTGAGCAGACCGAAGTGAAAAGCATTGCGTAACCAGCTGATCGCCGAGTGGTCGAAATTCTGTGTTCGTGCACCGTTGATTCAAGTTTATTTAAAATGTCATACAGCTTGAGTGCAAACAATTTACGGAAATAAAAAAATAAAGCGAGATATATATATATATATATATATATATATATATATATATATATATATATATATATATATATATATATATATATATATATATATATATATATATATATATATATATATATATATATAGCCATAATTTAATTTTAAAAGTAATTCTCTTAAAACTTATAATAATTCCGGATAATGGATATTAAATATATTCCAAAAGTATCTGAAAAAGAAACAAACTAGAAAGAAGAAAAAAGAAAAAAAAGCAGAATGAAAAAAAGGAATAGAAATGTGATGAAAAAAAGAAATGTAAAAATAAAAAAGGAAGGAGAAAACAATGAAAAAAAAGAATAAGCAAAAAATAAATAAATAAATAAATAAAGAGAGAGAGAGAGAGAGAGAAGAAAAAATGAAACTGTATTACTTATATAAAAGTCTCCTTTATTTTATCTAAAAAGTTTTCTTTTCAATCTGAACTTTAAATGTTAGCTTTAAATGTATAACAAAAGCAGCTGATAATAAATAAAAAAAAATTACATTTACTAACTGAAAGAATGAAAGAAGAAAATTAAAATATTTAATAAGCAATAAACCATTTTACGGATGGTCATACCTGGTCTTCTACAATTTTAATTCTTTGCTCATCACCTCTCAAAGAATTGGGTTTTATAAAAGCACACTGAGTCATAACACCCAAAGCTTCCTGAGCACTTTCCATAGCTCCTTTGTGGCGCGTCCTCAAAAGAACTGTAATGACTGTGTGAATCAAAAAAGATTTAAAATGCTCATCAGTTATCTCAGCTGAATATTGCTGAATTAGCTTTGCCGCAGACCAACAACATGTCTGAAAAGAAGAAAGAATGTAGACATCAAATTTAATACATAATAATCTAAAAAATAATCTTAGAATGGGTTAGTAAAAACAATTATGGTTTATAATCTATTGCTATTAAAAGCACTCGAAGTTTACAATGGGCTCGGATGGAACAATACACACACAACAAGGTATAAGGAGAAGGCTACAACAATGGTATCTTTCCATTAAAACCTTTCACTCGTGTTTACCTTCATTATATGCCACAAGAATGACAAGACGAACTGATGAAGGCTAGAATGATCTTGTTTATCTAATTCAGATATTACAGTTTCCACACAAACACTTTCTAGGGACAAAACATCATCATTACATTGCACTGATCCATGCCCATGTCTGGCGATTAAGCCTGTCAATTGATCTACCCATTTCTTCAAATGAAGGTGCACCTTCTGAAATCAGTTTGTGCAAAGGAATTCCTATTAGAGGTATAGGTTATAATGCGCCAAGGATTTCAAACTAAAACAATTAAAAAATATATAATCAGCAAATTTATTATTTTTAAGAAAAGTGGCATAAATGCAAAGAAAAAAGAAAACAAAGGTTAAAGAAATGAAAAATGAAAAACATTACTCAGAAACAAATTGAGAAGAATTCAGTAAGAAAGTAAATATCATTTTACGAGCAATGATACGAGTATATTAATATGGATTTCATTGGCGTACAGAAAAAGATATAATGTAAACGATCTTAAGGAAACAATTGGCTGCCATGAAATAGTACAGAGTTAAAAAACGATGCTAAGAAAGAGAGATACTAAATGAGTCAAGAAGCAGAAACTATATATAAAAATACTAACTTTTTCCACCTGAAGATTCTGCAAGAGAGTCTAGTGCGAAGACAACTAATCTACTATATAAAGACTCCAAGATGGAAATAGTTCTAAATACAAACGATGAACTTAAGTCTGCTTTGACCCTACAGCAATCCACGAGGCAGTGTGTAAGAGCCTGTATATTAAAAACAAAATATATTAATTACAAATGTTCTAAAAATTATAGAAATTACTGAAATTAACACACATACACACACACACTATATATATATATATATATATATATATATATATATATATATATATATATATATATATATATATATATATATATATATATATATATATATATATATATATATATATATAGTTTCATAATTGCTTGGCCAAACTTGTATCAGTGATCGTAAAAGACTTCAACTATGAAAAAAGCCTCCATGAACAAGAGTTCCAAAATAGACAATTGAAAAGTTAGTCACTACAGTGATTACCCTAAATTCGCACCAACTTCCAGAATAGGAATTCCAAATAGTACAAGTGTTTTATGGCAGTAAACTTAACTGCGGGTAAGCTATGAATGATTAACATTGAATACAAACACGACGACAATAATGATGAATAGGAATGATGCACGACCGTATACTTAGTGAGAAAACCAGAAACACTATTTCGTGTTGCAAGTTACATTATAGGTTTTGAAAGTGAAATACACCAAGTAAACCCTACTCCACTTGTCGTGGGGAACTTCTACTTCTACCTGCAAACTATCAGTAAAGTCTAAAATGTGTGTTTGCCGATTCTCTGACATACAACCCCGTATTATCGAGTACACATCGAGAAATTGGTTATGCATTTTGTGTATGGAAGAGCGAATGCAAATTTAAATTTGGCTCGTCAGTTGTAATGCAGAAATATACCAAACTAGACGATGTTGTTGATGTTTGCCGAGACTTACTAGCATCTCGAGAAGTGTCGCACCATTCGAAGCTGAATCAACGACTGTGATGCTGTAAGACATTTTCACGCCTGAAATGGAAAAGAATGTACTAGACAGCATTGCTGAAGAACCTGGAATCAGCACATATAAGCTTTCCAAAATATTACGAGTTTCACATGCGACAGTATCTAGAACCTTCTACGAACATCTCTACCTGTTTCATGTGCAATGAATAAACACCTTCAATGTTGAGGATTACCCATCACGATCACCATTTTGTTGATAGTTTCTAAGATTGCGATGATCCAGTTTCATTCCTGTGTCCTCTTTTCAGATGAGACAAAACTTGCAAGATATTCAATAATTAATATTCACAATAAACAGCGATGGGACGAATGCCAATCCTTAATGTTATGATAGAATCTCAACATCAATAAACGTTTTTTTTGTAATATATGGGTTAGTATCGTTGGAGATCATCTGTTAGTATCTAAGTTTTTTACAGACACATTATCCGGAACGCTCGTACAAACGGCTCTTGGAGCAAGAGCTGGTGGACTTCCTGGACGACATTCTATTCGTTTATACATAAAAGCGTTCCGCTACATTTTTGTTTGATTGTCAGACAGTATCTTGATGATCCGTTTCCAAACAGATGGACTGGTAGAGGTAGAACGAATGTGTGACCTGCACTCTCTCCCAATTACAACCCATTTCATTTGGGTGTGACAACAGTTCTCCGCCAATGATTTCAGTGCTACAAGGAACACACTGAATTCTGAAACGTGTTCGTTAGTCCATGATAAAATTATATTATGTATGCAAAAATATTTAATTTTTTTTTAATGTAATATTATGTATGTAATAATATTTCATTCTTAGAAAGCCCCCATTTCACAATAAATCTTGCCAAACACTGGCTGTTTTATTCGACTTTCCTCCATGTGTCATATATATACGCTGTAAAATACAGCTGTGATGTGTGCCCTTCTTAAGTGTTCGTGTTTGTGCTACAAATCCGTGTTGTTGTGAAAAGATCGCAATACATAGTCCCTCCTTAGCTACCTGCGAAGGTCACCTGACATTATACACTTCTATTCTGGGATTAGCATAAATATCGAGTTAGTTTAACTTTTGAACTGTGCATTTTGGAACCCTTACTCATAAAAAATATTTTTCATAGTTGGGGTCTGTACAACCACGGGTTCAAGTTTGACCAAGTAATTTCGAAACTATATATATATATATATATATATATATATATATATATATATATATATATATATATATATATATATATATATATATATATATATATATATATATATATATATATATATATATATATATATATATTAAAACAATCCTAAGAACTTAACAATAATACTTCCTGCTATAGGCTGTTTATAGGAACTGTAAAGAATATTTTGCTGTGCAATGGCAAACTGTTTTTCAATCTTCAGAAGAAGGTCATTGATTATCTGTTCGTGATATCTCTGTGAATCAACTGCATCATCCTGCTCAAACTGAATAATAATAATAATAATAATAATAATAATAATAATAATAATTAAACCTACAAAAGTTGGCTAAGCAAAATAAAATAAAGTACTTTCTTATTCTTATTTATAATAAATACTTAAAATTTCATTTTTTTGCAAATATTATAACTGAGCTTGGTCGTATTTTATTTTAATTCAATAAATAAAACCGACACACATGAAATAGAGAAACTTACTTTTTTACGACATAGTATTGATTGAAGGTTAAAGAATATTATAAGTTCAACAGTGAATGGTAAAGTGTGAATTATATATGAGAACTATTAATAACCTACATTACTTCTCTTGCAAATGATTTCTGTTTTCAATAAACTTTTATAATAATTTCATTAACATAAAACTACTACATATATTCCTTTAATCACAATAATTAAGTTACAGTATATTATGTCCATCAAGGTAAATATAAGTCATTTTCTCTATTAGTTATCTAAAATAATAATAATAATAATAATAATAATAATAATAATAATAATAATAATAATAATAATAATAATAATAGAAATAATAATAATATTAAATCATTTATAATACAATTAAAACACTGCTTTTTGCATCTAAAAATATTTTATCCTTTTTTTTCTTCCAACAAAAATATCTATCGACTTTTATAAATCTTTCTGATAGTACCTCTCTGAACTCTGATCGCTATCTTTCTCAATACTTCATTAATGTTTCTATTTCTGTTTTCTTGTTAGATATAAAAGGCAGGCCTTGATTAAAAGAATTTGGATCCCAGTAACATTAACACAGAAATGAAATCTGACTATATCAAACTAAAGAAAATCGGCAGTAAAAAAAAATTTAAAAATTCAAAAACTCCGCAAGTGTTCTTTTACATGACTTATTTGCAAGTGTCCACTCTTCAGCTCACGAACAAAAGGAATATATAAGAGAATACTTAAGTTTAATTCCTGTGCAGATTACTAACAATATTCAAAATATAAACTATACTGTCATAAATGAATTGAAGCTAGTTTCTACATCCAAAATAACAAAATAAACGAGTAGAATGTGTTTGTTAGAAAAACAAATATCCAACCTGTGATGGTAATGTTGGTTGACAAGTATTTACCTCAGACTTCTCAATATAAATTTCTAATACAAGAAGTTGTTCACATTTAGATAAACTGAGGAAACTAATATAGTAGTCAACAAGTGTTAACTCTTATAGCTACGCATTTACTTCAAATAAACCAAATATCAAAGCAATAACATTGCGTAAATGATTTCTTCTTTTCTTTAAAACATAAGCTTGTACCTAAATAAAATAAAAATAATTTTTTTTTGTTATAATACAAGATACCAACCTTAAGACTCTTGGGCACGTAGAATACCTTCTCTGGTCGAATTTCCAACAGTATATTCATGAGATCAGCTCCACCTTCCATATCGCTTGCTTTTGGAGAATCAATTAGTTTTATGGCAAGATCAAACCAAAGGTAAAATAACTTCTCATATTCCTGAACATCTTTTTTACAATTAGAAGATCCAATATCATGAAGGCTCTTTTGCTGATATAATAATATTAATATTCGAGATGATGATAATCTTATATCATCCATTTCGTTTACAGAACAGAACAACAAAGAGTTGAATGTAGTTCTACAAGTAAATGACGGAAGAATTACATCTTCATTAGTTCTCGTTGCCATATTTAGAAAATTACCAACGCTTTTATATTTTGAATTACCACAGTCTTTATTTAACTTACAATTTCCGTAGAATGTTTCAAGAAGAATCCAATAAAGGTTTAAAGTAGTAGATAATCTAGAATAATTACCTAGAAACTTAAGGTTCTCGTTAAGGTGAAGAATAATCCATACTAGAAAGTCAATCGTATGTTTCATATCAGATTGTAGAACTATTTTAACAACGGATTCACTAAAGTCATTTTTATACTTTTTTATTTCATGAGTACAACAGTCACGTACCCTAATTATGAGGTTGGAAAATGATTTCAGAAGGGATTGCCGAAAGCTCTGTGAATCTATATTCATATTCTGGCTGAAAAATAATTTTAATAAAATGACTTCAAAATGAGATAAGGGAATCAAAGACTTCTTTGTAGAGCAAAGCATACTGAAAAACTCGGATCGAACAGTCAATTCCCCATGAAGTAAACATTTCAAATAAAATAATTTTGATGGCATATAATTTTCAAAATCGATATCTTCGTTATCATTGTCTCCAGCTTGTTCTTCAACAGAAGTCAAGTACTCTAATATATCAAAATCATTACAATTAATTGCCTCAAACATGTTAACATCATTATATGATCGAAACATTCTAAGAATAGTAATTTTAGACTCAAATTCCCAAGTGGAGTTCTCAGACACCTTTAATAAAAGAGAGACTAACTTAGGATGATGATATATGGTGATTGGAAGCCAAAGATTTTTGTAATTTGACCAAAACTCTCTGCACAAAAAAAAAAAAAAAAAAAAAAAAAAAATTACAATTTGAAAATGATCTACAATTATCCCATTAATATTAAAATTCAGGTATCCTTTTAATATCTTTTGGGTTACTGGCATTAACTAAATGCTATAAAAAAGTTGTTTAATTTAAAGGAAGTATTCTATGTACTTCAAAACTTTAGAATTACACATTTTATAGCATATTCATTTTGAATTCTATTATTTAAAGAAATAGATTACACAGCTACTGTAAAATTTTTATTTGAAATTTGTCTTTCAATTAACGTTTTACGACAATAAAAGAAAAATATTAGAAATTAAACATATCAACTGCATGACTAGTTTCAAAACTATTCTTCAGAGAGCACATATTATCAATAAAACTGAATTTAATAAAGAGAATTCTAATCAGTAGAAAGGGAAAGCTTTATTAAGACTCACTGAACTAACAAAATTCCTTTGAAAAGTTTTCAATATTATTCAGAATTTTCTTACACATGAATAAGAGAATGAGAAAATGAATACCTTATTCCTTTCCATGTATGAGGAAGGCTCATAAACAGAGAGAGAAAGTATAAAGGAGAAATGGATGGAGATAAAAATTCTGAGAACATGAAAAGGTAGTTCCTAACAAATCACTTCCTATATAGGTTTCAGATACAGTATTGGGTCCTTATTTTTAGAACACATGTATTTGAAAGAAAGGTACTCACACGTCGGATGTTTGCAGAATCATTTCATGAATAGGTCTGAAATATTCAACCCAATCGTCTAAAGTAATTTTCTGGATAACATTCCGATAGATGTTTGTAGCAAGAGTAGCAAATTGATTAGTCTTTAAAGCAAATCCCATTGTGGTAGTAATTGTGGGATAGTCCTTAAGAACCTGTTAATTACAATAAATGATTAAAAAAAAAAATTTTTTTTTTCAATTTAAAAATGTCATGGAAACCATTTACAAAAGTATAGCATGAATTAAAAGGTAGGCAAAGCTTCAATACTAAGTAATAATTGTATTCACCCTTTGAGGTCCAAGGACTTCAACAGTTAGCTGTATGAAAAGGAAAGAGCCTCTTGTATGATGATGACATTTTAACACTGATTCCATGAATTTACGTACTGAGAATTCCAAATGTCCACTTTGAAAATAATCATGTAGGTACAAAATTTCTTTAAAGCTGTCTAAAATAAGACTAAACACACCTGTAGTGAGAGAATATATATATATATATA
The DNA here is from genome assembly GCA_009176605.1 of Armadillidium nasatum. Taxonomy (NCBI): domain Eukaryota; kingdom Metazoa; phylum Arthropoda; class Malacostraca; order Isopoda; family Armadillidiidae; genus Armadillidium; species Armadillidium nasatum. Next base: position 93,953 of record SEYY01018469.1, on the reverse strand, counting down.
TATATATATATATATATATATATATATATATATATATATATATATATATATATATATATATATATATATATATATATATATATATATAATATATATATATATATATATATATATATATATATTAGAGATCATTGAAAAAAAAAAAAAATAGTTTATAGTAAGGAATATTATCACACTAATCAATACCCACAAATAGCTAAAATCATGGTCAATATTCACATTCTTTCTTAACATACAAAAATCACACTCTTTTAAGAACTATATGCAAAAATCTGGTCAAATGAATTCGAACCCACGTCCACTCTAACTATAACCTTAGGGCGAGCTGAAGCAGTTTGCTATCAAAACTCAAACTGTAAAACTTAAAATTCAATTACTCATCAAAATTTAAATTTTATAACTCAATCCTCTATTAGAATTAAGGGTTATGATCTGTGGCTACAATATATATATATATATATATATATATATATATATATATATATATATATATATATATATATATATATATATATATATATATATATATATATATATATATATATATATATATATATATATATATATATATATATATATATATATATATTTTAACATTCCCATTAGAACATTTATAACGCCCATCCTTCCTTCCTATATATATATATATATATATATATATATATATATATATATATATATATATATATATATATATATATATATATATATATATATATATATATATATATATATATTATCTGCGCCCTGAGATTTCACAATTAGCGAATTTTTATTAGCCTTCTTTCAATTCCTATAAAATTATCTTTTAAAAATATAAATAAATTTCTAATTAGAAAAATCCTTTCTTAAATTCGTAGAAGATAGTGATAAAGAGTAACGTTTCAAGATTATTATTATTAATACAGTAAATACATAGTAAGTCCGATTCTTATTTTACATACCTTTAATTCTATTCTCCAGGTTTGCCTTTAAAACTTTAACAACATTTCCATGTTCAATACATAAGATCTTTATGGTAGAAACATTTGTACAAAATCTACAATTTGTAAAGGAAAGATCAGATTTTAACGTATTTAAATCATGTTCAGTATCAATGGTTTTACCAGAAACGTTCCAACTGTCTTGTTCTAACGATTTTTCAAATTCTTTAACAAATTCACAAACTTTCTTAATCCACTTCTGAAGAACCTGAATGCCTTGATATGAGCATGTAGAATAGCTTGCATGAATTTTTACAAATTTCCATAAGTGAATCAGCAATGATGAGTTATCATTGACAAAAGTAGAACTATCATCAATTAGCATTCTATTAAATAACCATTCAGGCTGAACATTCAGAACTCCATGAATAAGGATTAGGTTGCAATTAAAATTAGGCACAATATTAAAATCATTATTTTCAGCTGTAGAATTAATCTTTCTTTCTAAATAATAAGCAGAAGATAAGACCATATGATCATTATCAAAGTTCTTCCTCTCAAAAGCCTTTATAGTAAGTTTATAAAAATAACAAGCAGGATCTGATGTGCAAATAGAAATCAAAAGAATAAAACTTGATGCGAAGATGAGGGAGATTTCGGGATTAATTTCTACATGCAAAATCAGTTCTTCAACCTCGAACATCAGTTCCTTTAAATTATGTTTCAGCTCTTCAGTCACTTCACATTTAGGGTAAATATATTGAAGAAGGGAATAAAGAGCCTGGAAGAAAACATTATTATTATTATTATTATTATTATTATTATTATTATTATATTATTATTATTATTATTATTATTATTATTATTATCACAAACATTAAATCTCCTTCTAAATACAATCCCTTAAATATGTGAGGCGGGATTTTTGATGCGATCTTGCCTAAATATTTACATAAACACAAACATTTGAGTAAGTCTCTGTTCTCCTAATGGTAACTGATAGAGAAGCTATTTGAGGGTATTTAAAGTTTCGCGGAAAGCATCATTTTACATGAATGCAGAAGGGAGATTAAAAAAGAAAAATTATTAATCTTAATTTTTTTTGAAGGTCACAAAAATATAGCAAAAATAAACTGTTTTTGGATTTATTAGACAGTTTAGATCTTTAGTTTTGTTTTTTGTTTTTTCGGGGTGTGGGTGAGAGGATATTGTTATTTATGACCATCATGTTGTTGTTGTTGTTGTTATTATTATTATTATTATTATTATTATTATTATTATTATTATTATTATTATTACCTTGGCTGTTAGATTAAAGGTATTTTCATTATAATGGCTGGAGGATTTTTTAAATATGTTGATGACAGAGGAAATAATCTGGTTAAGAAGTTCACAAAGAATATTCTGCATATGAACATTTCCTTCTGCTAAGATAATAACTGCAAAGTAAAAATACATTCACATTTACTTTTCTGTATTTTAAATTGTATTTAGTATATTATATATATATTATATATATATATATATATATATATATATATATATATATATATATATATATATATATTATATATATATATATATATATATATATATATATATATATATATATATATATATATATATATATATATATATATATATATATATATATATATATATATATATATATATATATATATATATATATATATCCTATTACCTGAACAATAACATTTGTAAGTATCTGACTTCAAAATATCAATGAAAGAAGATTTTAATTTTTGATAATCGCAAATATCAGATTCCAAAATGCAAGTTTGAAGTTCCTAATTATATATATATATATATATATATATATATATATATATATATATATATATATATATATATATATATATATATATATATATATATATATATATATATATATATATATATATATATATATATATATATATATATATATATATATATATATATATATATATATATATATATATATATATATATATATAAAAGAAAATAGACTGTTAGAAGCCATAATGACCAATCAAGGCTGTCCCAGTCAAAAAAAAAAATATTGTCATTTACAATGAATAGTTCATCCCAGATATAATTTTCTTATTGCAAATAACCAAATTAACCATACAATTAGTCATGCAATATGCAGTTTGTTAAGCCAAATTATAAACAAATTTGTCAACTAAACTAATATTAAAACTGAACTGCCAATATCTGAAAGTATTGTCAAAAATATTAATCAAAATATGTGGCCTTAAAAATCAGAGTCAATCATACTATACCTCGATCATTAATATTTTGATCCAACTTTTTCTTAAAGGTTGAGAGTTACTAATCAATGTCCTGTGGAAACCGTTAAAAAAAAAAACTAACTACTCAGTTACAGAAAAATAATTTCTCCATTATATTTTCTCTAAGTTATCGTCTTTCTACAAAAAATATCTCCAGTTCTTTTACCCTATCATTGTAACTATGGACCGACCAGGGAAAACAGGAAAAACCGGGGTATGCCTGCTGTGGTTAAAATGGCAAATTATACTTATTAAGGGGACAGCAATTTCAATTTTTTTTTTAATTCTCAGTTGATTCTCCAGAAATTTTCAGTGCACATAGCTTTTTTCCCAGTGAAAAAAAGTCAATTTCTTTTGGTGCAATCTAAAAAGCTGGTTATTTTTACAATAGTTTTAAAAGTTCAATTCAGTTTTATTTTAACATCAGCTAAATTCTTCTCTTCCAAGTTTCCATTAGTCCTGGAATCAATCATATATAACAAGCCTGTTTATTAAACAGATCAGTCTCATTAAAACAATCTATGAATATAATATTTTAAGTACTACAAAGATCAACATACCTTGGACTTTCTTGAATGTTTTTGATTAAGATTGCCACTCTTCATATCTTTAATAAAAGCTTCAATAAAATCTTTGTGTGACATCTTAAATATACTTTTTGTGATTTCCAAAACTGAACTATTATCATAACTTTTTTTTCCTATTGATTCTATTTACATATTTGTTTAGAATTGAA